>VDFB02364763.1:0-41749 GCA_007258455.2 Sequoia sempervirens
AGACTTTAACAATAGTGCATCTTGAGCTGATAGAAACTAGTGGGCTTGATTGTTCTCCTTTCACTCAAAGGACACAAACAAAAAATTATTCACTTAATGTCAATGTCATCTCACCAAACACTAGTTATTTGAGTTCATTATATTTTACACCCTCTTGCAAAGGAGGGAACAAAATCTTGCAATCTAAAGAGTCTTGTGTATGTATGACATCTTGTACTAAGCAAGAAGTATCTTTTTCAACCACTATAGGACCACCTTCTACTATTGATCAAGAGGGTATCTTGTCAAGACTCCTCCAAGATCAGTTGAAAACCATTCCTCCAAGAACCCAAAAGAAATTCTATTACAAGACTTCATTCTATGCATATCGTAGAGTTCATGTTCATGATATTAATGAATGCAATGCTTTGAGTAGTAAAATATAATATATTAAGTAGTTTTGTACTCTCCCTTATGTGGGGGAACCTAATTCCTCTAATTGATACTAATTTTCATGCTAACATGCATTTCATTAATCATTTTTTCTCACCCTTGTCCTACACTAAGTGGGGGCAAGGGGTTAGGTAGCCTTGCCCTTGTATGTCACTTGTTTCCCCTTTTAGCTAGTCATTAACCTTTCATGAACATATAAGAGCAAGCTTGGGATTTGGATGACATGCCTCAAATTGGCTCACATGTGACATACTACCTTAATTTATGATGTAGCTTCTAGGAAACATATGACTTGGCATAGTGCTTTTCGAGTAAGCTCTCATGTCTTCTTCTTCTACTTTAAAGAAATTGATCATAGTAATGGTGTTAGCAACCCCTTTAAAGTGGGGGAATACATCAACACTCACATTTCATTGTGTGATTTTATTTTTCTTTCAATCTCCTCTGTTGGAAACATTAGGTACAATATTTCCCAGGATGAGACATTTCACTTGTCCTCTCTTGGAAACAAGATGAGACCATTTTCACTTTTTTTCTCTTGGAGACATTAGGTACAATGTTCCCTAAGATGAGACCTTGCATGAACAAAGAAAAATATCTTTGAACATTCCTTAGACAATCCTGAATTTACAATGTCTATGAGTGTCAAGAATACAAAGTTTTGCTTACCTCATAGAGCTCAAAAATCATTTTCTTTTGTGGTGCCTTATTAAATTTATCAAGAGGTATAACTTTGGTATGGTTGAGTGGGAATCCCACTCTGAGGCATGAATTTTCCCCATAGCCACTCACGTGTGTGTGAACAAATATTGGTTGTATATGTCTCAACTTTTAAGACTTCTCACCTGGTGGACAACCAAGAATTTCCTCACCTTAGAGTGATTATGCATTTTTTGAGAAACATCCTAGATCTGATCCACAATGTGTTGAACAAATGGTTGAAGCTTGATCCACCTTTTTATTTTCACTTTTCTCTTCCTTCTAGTTCTTTCCATTGTATGATTGTGCTTCTTGTATTGCTACATATTATACACCTTATGTGTGCACTTTCATGCTTATGTTGTCTTGACTTAAGGTATTGGATCCTAGGGGCTTGATCAATGCCTTGATATTTTTCATTATTTGTCATCCACATTGGTACAATTGGACTCCTCTTGAATGTCTACTTTAGTGTGAGTTTGAAGCAAGTTCATCCTCTCACTAAATTTAATGCTTAATGTGTCACCAAGAAGTGTATACCTTTCTTGATATGGGAATAACTGATGATAAATTGGACATCATGATGCCTTGATCTAGTGTTGTGAGGTGTTTTACACATCCACACTAGGTCTTGTACACTTTCAAACTAAATAAAATACATTTATTAATGTCTTGTAAAGATGTTGCAAAGTGTTGAAAATGACTTTCATGCTTTTCTCATCTTTTATGTGGCATATAAGTCTAATAGACCTATTTTCCCCTTAATTCAATGTTATATTGCATTCTTACATTAATCTAGAAGAATTTTGAATTAAAATTAACACTAATCTAGTGCTGTAATGTGTCTTACACATTCACATTAGATGTCATGCCTTCCTAGGCTATGTGGACCTCACTTTAATGATGTAAAGTGCATTTAATGATAATTTCACATTGAAATTTGTTTCTCTAGCCCTAATTACCCTTTTCATCATAGTTAATAGGCCCAAATGGCACCATATTGTGTACCCCAAGGAATAATTTGATCAAAGACCTGACTAGAACAACCTAGAAGCTTGATTTCTTCACTCCTCGACAATCCAATTGGAAAAATAAGACCCGTGGGACCAATTCACCCATCTGGGTGAATTAGTCCCATCCATATGGCACTAAGTCACCCAGCCTGGCGACTTAGTCCCATTTGGGCTATTTTCAAGGTTTAGGTGGGAAAAAATGGATTTTAAGTTTATTTTTACTTCATGTGGGCCTTGGGGATCAAATTAACAAAAAAAATAGGTGGATTTCCTATAAATACAAGCTTCTAAACCCTAATCCATAACTCAACCATATTATTCACCATTTATCTTCCATCTCAAGTCAAGCAAGCTAGGGTTTTATCATTTCAAGTCATCAAGATAACATTTTTCAGACATTCAAGGATATATTCTTCATCTATTTCTATAGAAAATAAAGATCTATCATCATAGAATGTTTCTAACTCAATTATTTCATGCTTCATTACATTATTTCTTCATTTTGGTTTAATTGCGTAAAAAGGGTTTGACTAAGGAAAACCCCCATGCCCTAACATCCAACATTTCTCTCTCTTTCCTTGTGTGTTTGCAGATTTAGGTATCTTAGGGACTTGGATATCATTAAAAATTAAGTTACAATTTTTTTGAAGAAATCTTCTTGCTTGCAAAGCTAAAACATCAACAAAATGTCACTTATAGTGCCAAAAGTCAAAGTTTCAAAATCAAACACCTGTTAGGAACTAAAGTGCAAACTGAGCGCTTTCATTTCCACTTTTGGATTTTTAGAAATTAAAAAGTGGACTAAGTTTCCAATAGTTGTTACTTAGTCTCACCGAACCTATTTTTTGGTGTTTTTTGTAGTTTTGGATACGCATTTGGCCGAAACGAGCTCTAGATCAAATTTTCTAGATTTGGGACTAAGTCACCCAAATTGGCACAAGTGTCCTAGTTGGCTTCTGCATCAACTTTTTTAGGATTCTAAATCTACATTCCATCCTTTTTCAGCCTCTAGGTACACACCTTTAGTTTCATCAATTCTTGTTATAGTTTACCATCATTTCTAGGTGTTTTTGCATATCATAATGTGTTTTCAAAGAACTTGCATATCTTAGGTTTTGCATCAATATTCATTATCTTTTATCTGTTATTTGCATTTAGGACATTTTATTTAGACAAATTTCAATCATACTAGCATTATTCTTTAGTGAATCTCCAAGTTTTTGTGGGATACCTTTCTCCTTTTAGGTGAAAAACCCTAGAAGTGTAAGAGCAACCTCTTACAAAAATTTGCAGTTCAACACATAATACTAAGCAAGAGATATCTTTGTTAAAAAATAAAGGAATATATTCTACAATTGTTCAATAGGGTGTCTTTTCAAGACTCCTCCAAGATCATTTGATATCCCTCCCTCCAAGAAGATGAAAGAAATTCTACAAGACTTCATTTTGTGCATATCACAGAGTTCATGGTCATTCAACAAATGAATGTAAGGCTTTAAGTGATAAAATTCAACATCTTAATGAGTGTGGTGCTCTTCCTTGTGTTGAAGCACCTAGTTCCTCTAATTCATACTAATTTTCACTCTAGCATGTTTCTCATCAATCATCACAACTCATCCTTGTCTTGCACTAAGTGGGGCCAAGGAGTTAGATAGGCTTATCCTCCTATGTCACTTGTTATTGTCTCTTTTGACTATTTGATCACCTTTCATGTACATATAAGGGAAACCTTGGGATGTGGATGACATGCCTTAAGTTGACACAAATGTGACATACTTATTTAGGATGTAGTTTGATTTAGAAACGTATGACTTGGCATAGAGCTTTTTGAATCTTCTACTTTAAAGAAATTTCTCACAATGATGGTGTTAGCATCCACTTCAAAGTGGGGGCATACATCAACACTCATGTTTCACTATGTGATCTTCTTTCTTACTATGATGCATCTTCTTCTTGGTGGTGTCATTGGGCTTGATTTCCTCTAAGAGCATAATATTTCTTTGACTTGTCCTCTCTTTGAGGCATTAGGCATGATGTTCCCTAACAAGAGACCTTGCATGAATTAAGAAAAATCCCTTTGAATATTCCTTACACTTTTTTTCATATGCAATAATTGTTACATAGCCACCTTGCATAACACACTTTCCATGCTTATGGAGCCATCATGTTTGTTCATGAGTTCCAAGCATACGAAGTTTTGCTTGCCTCATGAAGCTTGAAGTTCATTTTTGCATGGTGTTGTATCAAAGTTATTAGGAGGTATAACTTTTCCATGGTTCTGACGGGAAGCCTATTTGAGGGCATGACTTTCCCATAGCCACTCACGCGTGTGTGTGTGAGCACATATTGGTCATATGTGTCTCACCTTCTTGGATTAATCACCCAAAAAATAGCCTAAAGTTTCATTGCCTTAGAGTGATCATACATTTTTGGACAAACAACCTAGATCTGATCCACATAGTGTTGGAAAAATGACTAGAGCTTGATCGACCTCTTTTTATTTTTGCTTGTTTTTATTTTCCTTAGTTATTGACATTGCATATTTTTGTATCTTGATGCTACATATTATACAACTTGTGTGTGCCCTTTTGTGCTTATTTCTAGTTGACGTAGGATCTTAGATCTTGGGGGCTTGGTTACCTCCTTGATATTTGTTATCACAGACCATCCACATCGGTATAATTGTACCCCTCTTGAATGTCTAATCTAATGTGAGTTTGAATCAAGTTCAACCTCTCAGTAAAGTGGGGGCTAGATGTAATGATAGAAAAATGGTACGCCTTTTCCTTGCTTAATTTAGGAATAATTAAGGAAAAATTGGACTTCATATCACTTTGATCTAGTGTTGTGATGTGTTTTATAAATTTACATTAGGTTTTGGGCCCTTCTAAGCTAAATAAACTTAACTTTCCCCTAATTTAGTGTTATAAAGTGTACTTATTGAATCCTTCAAATTAAATTTAGGAGGCTTGTAAATTAAGTTGACCTAATATAGTGTTGTAATGTGTTCTACACATTCACATTGGATTTAGGGCCATTTTTAGCTAAATAGACCAAATTTTCACTTAATTTAATGTTGTAATACATATTTATTTACACTTTCACATTGAATTTTGGGCCCTCTTGCATTTATGACCTTTTAATAGGCCCCTATGACACTATATTATGCATCCCAAGGGATATTTTAATTAGAAACCAAAGAATATCAACATATAATATTAATTTACACACTCCTCGACACTTTAACAAGCAAAATATCCCCTATGGAACCCAGTCGCCACTTTGGGTGAATGAGTCCCATTGGACTCAAGGTTTGAGTGGGAAAAGTAGGGTTTTAATTTCAAATTTTTTCTATGTAGACCTTGGAGATCAAATAGAAAATCATTTATTTGCATTACCTATATAAAAAAGCTTTCAAATCATTATTTCCTATAAGCCTAGGTGATATCAAGTCAAGTAAGCAAGAGTTAAGCATTACAAGACTTTATAAGATCATCAAGAGAGCATTCAAGATCATTTCTAAGGAATTCAAGGGAATAAATCTTCATCAATTGTTGCATCAATTCAAGATCCATCATCATGCCAAGCATATCAAATATCAAGCATGTTATTGAGCTAGTGTTGTGATTTAGCATTGAAGATCCAAGATCCAGCATTATTCTACACCTATCTCAAGATCAAGATCTACATCCTTCATGGCCATTTCATGTTGAGTTGCAGATTTATAAGGCATCATTTATAAGACACCATTCAAGTTATCATTGTTCATGTTTCATAACCTATGTTTCATGTTTCATGTCCTTGTTTCAATGTTTCATTATTTGGTTTAATTACCTAAAAGGGGTTTGACCAAGCAAAACCCCTATTCACTAGAAATCAACATTTTTTCTCCTCTTTACATGTGATTGTAGATCTAGGTTTCTTGGAGCTTAAAAGATCATTGCAGATTAAGTTACAAGCTTGTTAAAGTTGTATCCCCATTGGCAAGATCATAATATTCACCAAAAAGTCACCTATAACCTTGAAATCAAGGCTTAAAATCTAAGAACTTGGAGGAGTAGATTGAGAAAATTGAGAAGACCATATTCAAACCTTGAAGTTCTAGAAAATCCAAACTAGATTCATTTTCCACAAGTGGTGAATGAGTCCCATTGTAGGTGTGTTTTAGAAATTTTTACAGATTTAGATACCCTTTTGTCTAAAACCTGCTCCTATGCAAAAATCTAGAATTGGGACTGATTTTCCTAGAATGGTGAATAAGTCCCACTAGGCCAAAAAGTCAAAATTTGCAGCATTTCAGGGTTCCTTCCAATCATCTTCAAGTTTCTATGTGCACACATTTCATCTTATAGTTTATTATTCTATTTTATATACAATTCTAGGTCATTTAATTCAAGCTTGCATTATATTAGAGCTTTGTATGTTATCTTGAATTTCATTTTCTTTTCCATGTTTAAACCTGGTGGTGAAACCCTCATTCAACCTTAATTAATCTCTAAACATATCCTAGGATACCCTTCTAGTAGATCTCTTGCCTCCATTCCACACTTTAGGTTGAGATCTCTAAGGTGTCCTTGAGTGTAGCAAGTGTGAAATATGAATCATATCCTTGTGCTCTATTCCTCCAAGGTGGGAAGTACTATTTTTGTTGACAAAAATCATAATACAGACGTGCTAGGATGTTTTTCCCCTAGATGTACACAATCTTGTGCTCTACCATCCATCTAATCATTTTTACTAGTCCTCCCTCTAAGTTTTCTCCCCAACCATCAAGGATGAGTACTAATGCTACTATGAACATCACAATACATGCAACTAGTGGGGCCCGTGAGTATAATATCACTAGATCAATCTATGGCCTCACCATCCCATCATGCAATGGCCCTCCAAGGAAATATTGCATGTCGTATTTCATCTCTTTTTTTACTGCTCTACTATGAAACGTACCCTCTCACCCCAAATCAAAACTCAGAGTATGCGATGTACATCCTCTAGTGTAATGGTCATCTCGTTGGTAGGAAGATGACACATACATGTGTTTGCATTCCATTTATCTACTAATTCCATCAACATATGATCATGGTACCTCATGGCGGGCATGAGGTACGCCTAGTATAATCTTGTAGTGTATAGGATCTTTGTATCCTCTATTGAAAGAGAGGGGGCTAGGTCTTGCAGGTGGCTGATTTGTCTAGCACCCAGACGCTACCACAAATATGTAGGAATATAACAAAAAATAAAAAAATGTCTTATAAGAATTCTAAAATCTTCAAATCTTTACATCAACAATAAAAAAAGTGTACTAAAGTTGTTCTAGTGCACCCTCCTAAAGGTCCTAGACACTTTAGACCCCTTCTAGGACACTTCGCGAAGAAATGATACACTTTGTGAAAAAGTGAAACACTTCATGAACAAAAGGGACACTTTGTGAAGAAAAGGGACGATTTCTAAACTCCTTTCCAATTCCCTAAATTAACCTATAAATGTGTATAAATCAGGAAATAAAGGTGTAAGGACAAAGCTAAGGGAGAAGAATCAACTCACCTAATGATAATGCTCATTATGGGCCACTTGATCTCATAGGACATCCAGTCTCACAGGCTCGTAGGCTCATTGGCTCAACATATTCACTCACTCTCCAATCACTCTCAAGCTAAAATAAGGTAAATGACAAAATAGTTAGAATTTACTTCACTTTTTACTCTTATATATGCTAAAATTAGGGTTTTTAATATACTAGGGTTAAAAAGCGACTTTCATTCAAACTAACATAATGGGTGTTAGAGAATTCCATTTTTTATGTCATTTGTTGTGTTGGAATCATGATTCCACGCCCATTCTCATCAAACATCTATCATCATGCGGTATGGTAATTGGAAATACCCTATGATATGACTTACCTTATTTGATGTGGCTAGAATGCTACCTTGATTCCACCTCCTTGAAACAAGTGAAATCAAGGGAGGGCATACATCTACCCTCGAATTTGAATTTTAGAAGAAGTTAGATAAGAGGATTTTGGGACAACTAATGAATTTGTGTTGCAGGATGTGATTCCTAACATTGTGGCTTTGCAGATAGCTACATTAGGGGTTTCATCATCCCATACTATGACCAAACTTATTTGTTTATCCTTTTATGAAAATGAGGTTGTTATTGGAGTCCTTTAGCTTGCATATGGATGTAGATTCATATGGGCGCTAAAGTGGGGGGGGATAAATATAGTGTCAAAAAATGTACTCTCTTGAAATTGATGCAATTTCACACTTAATTTTGACCTATTTTGTCACCCTTGCATTAATTACCCTTTAAAATCATAATTAATAGGCCCCAAAGACCCATTATTTTGGATCTCAAGGCTTATTTCAGCTAGAAACTTGATAAAATCATTTAAAACATCAAAAATCATAAAAAACCCACCTCAAAAATGCAGGATGGAACTTGTTCACCACCTTAGGCAAATGAGTCCCCCTAGGTGGGACCTATTCACCATCTTGGGAAAATGAGTCCCATTTGGGACTTTTTTCATATTTGAGCAGGAAAACCACCTTTTTAATTCAAATTTTTGGTGGATTTCACCTTTGAGATCTAAATAATGGCCAATTAGGTGTTAATTCCTATATAAGCAAGTTCTTAAGTCATTATTTCATAACTAGGCAAGATAAGCAAGCATTTTTAAGAGACAAGTATCAAGAGTCTTCAAAAAATATTCCACAAGAGCATTCAAGTATTAGAAGCAAGCAAAGTTGAAGTCTTGGAGCAACATTAAAGTGTTTTTTGCAGGTGTAGACACATAAAAATTCCCTCTTAATAATTTTTATCCATTGCATGTTTATTTGATCATTTGCATAATCAGATCTCCATAAAACCATTACAATATTATAAGTATTTATTCATAAAAATTATCCATTTACATAATAATTTAGTCATTTATACATTATTTATCCATTTTCATATTTCATTATCCCATTTCATGAATCATTAATTCATCCATTTGATTAATCATTCATTATAAATGCATAATCATTATCCTCATACATTAAATATTTCCATTCATCATCATATTCATATGCATATCTTTTATAAATCCATTAATTCATCCATTTGCATAAATCATTTCACTTTGAACATTTGCATTAATCATTAAAATGCATTCATATATTTCATTAAATAATTTAAAATTCATAAATCAACTTCCATGAAATTAGCTCAAAATTATACATTTTGAGTTTCCAAACATGAATCATGGCATAAATCACTCCACTCATTTCTCATTTCTCATTTCTCATTTTCACATTATGCATTCATCTATTAAAACATCCTCCTTCTCATTTTTTGATTTCAAAACTCCAATCTCATTATGATCACATCTAATTCTACACATCTTCTTGTGTTTTTGCTACAAAAGTTTGAGGGCAAAGGAAAGATATTGTGGAATGGATAAAAATGGAGTTTGATTTCTTTTGAATGCTCATGTTTTTGGTTTTCATAGTTTAGTTTTGTTTTACATGTGTGTACATTTAGAAATGCTCCATTAATGTTATGTTGAAAAGTTGATTTGGATTTATAGTTTCAATTATTTTTTCAATTTTTTGCATACACATTATGGTGAACCCGAAGCAAATGCCTAGATGAATATTTTCACATTTTGCATGCACAATGATCTACAAAAGAATAAAAATAAAAAGGAAAATTTGATATGATCTACATTTTATATTGATTTTTTTGCATTTTATATGATCTACATTTTGTAGAGCATCGATTTCTTCACATCTACAACATATCAATTTCTTCACATCTGAATATGATATACATTTTCTAGGATCAACAACTCCAGATCTGATGTGATAGACATTGTCCCATTTTGTAGTTGAAAGGAAAAATCTTATATCAATTTCTTTACATCTATTTACATTGTGAAAGAATTTCAAAATACAATAAAATCTTTAATTCAAACAAAAAAATCATTGGCATAATTTAAAAAATGTATCACTTTCATGCTTTAGTTTTCAGCAATTTATGAGCTTATAGCACAAATATTTGATTTGAATCTTTGAATAATGAATAACACCCCCACAACATTTTACTCTACAATTTCCACCATTGCTTGTATTGTGCCCTTCCCAATTTAGCAAAATTTGTTGTGTTCAAATTCACTCAAAGTGCATTCATTCATTCTGGCATTGCTTAAATCTTATTAGAAATGCATGTTAGCTTTTGTAATATTGAGGGTGCTAAATATATTGCTCTTAAATGATGGTCTAGCTTCATAATATTGGCACTATTTGACTCCACGATATTCACTGATGTTTGGATTTAATTTTCTAAGTTAAATTTAAATTTAGATCAACTTTTGTAGATTTAATTTAAAATTAGATTAGATTTAGTTTGTTTTAAATTAATGTAGTTTTGATTAAGTTCGCTAGATTAAATTTAGATTTTAGAATATAGATTTTTATTTTTCTAATTTTAGTTAGAGTTAGATTTCTTAACCTAAGCATTTAGATTTAATTTTTTTAAGTTAGATTTAACTTTTAACTTTTAATTTAACTTTTTAGATTTTAATTCAAATTTTAGCTTTTAATTTTAATTTAGCATTTAGTCTTTAAATTAGATTTAGCTTTAAATTAGATTTAACTTTCTTTTAAATTGAGTTTTTAGCCTTTAATTTAGATTTAATTTCTAATTTAGAGTTATCTTTTTTTTTTTCTAATTTAGATTTGGTTTCTAATTCATACTTAATTTAGAATGTAGATTTAATTTAGATTTTTAGTTTAGATTTAAATTTAAATTTAAATTTTATTTTTTAGATTAAATTTTAATTTAGATTAATTTTTAATTCTATATTAATTTTTAATTTAGATTAAATTTTAATTTTAGATTAGTTTTTTTATTTTTAGATTTTTTTTCTAGATTGTAAGAATCGGGTAGCACGACCCCCTATAAACTATAGTGTGCCTAGTAAACTTTTTAATGTGACTGGCGGTGCTAGTTCTCCATGCCCTCCAGTACCACGGGGGTTGGGGAGGTGAGACCTTGTGACTAACCTCCTGCAACAAGAAAGATTTAGCCAACCAATCTAGGGCCCCAAATTTTATTTTTAGATTAGTTTTTAAGTTTAGATTAGTTTTTAATTCTAGATTAGTATTTAATTTAATTTAATTTTTTTTTTCTAATTTAAATTAATGCATTTTTCCTTCATAGTTTAATTATTGTTTCTATGGCTAATCATTTATTTTCTCTTTGTAGGTTCACATGTCATAGATTTGAAAAGTGAAAACATAAACACACATTTGCTGAAGCTTAACAATCAAAAACTACTAATAACATTTAGTGCAGGACGTTTGTCAGAGACTTGATTTTGAAACTGATTCTCTTTTTACAATAGATAACATTTAAATTGGTGCTTAAAAAACCCATGTCTATTGTGTTTGTTGCACTTGCACATTTTGTGTTACCCAATCCAGTGTGTACATATCCTCTCCCCTTGCACATTTGTGTGATCTTGGGTGATGAGGAATACACATTGGTCTTTTTTTTTGTAGGAGAGGCTTCACTAGTTATTTCATCACCCTAAGCTTTGACCTTGAGCACATTTTCTAGTGGGCTATATCAAAGGGGGGAGAATGAAAGTTGTACCCCAAGGAGTGGCTAGTGTCATTTGAAGCCAAGCTGTGAAACCCTGGGTCAACCAAGACTTGCTAGTGATGAGAGTGGGAGTGGGCCTCCTAGTTCTCAGGCTATTGTAGACAGGCTTTCTATTAACAGATTCCCTTACTAGAAACCTCTTGTTTTAGAAGCCAAAATCCTTCTATTTTTTGATGTAGGAGGTCAAACCTTTGAAGCCATCCCGCATACTTATAGTTCTTAGTAGAGATGAAGAGTTTGTCATGGGAGATTCATAAGAACTTGAAGCTTGGTTGACTTAGAGAAGTGAGTACCATGGAGGGGATCTAGTGTGCCCAAGCTTCTAAGTCATCTACTAAGAATAAGTGTGGTTGGTTAATCCAAGTGGGAATCTAGTGAATATATTCCTTGCCAATCCTAGGATTATACATGATTGTTTCTATCTTGAAAAAAAAAATTCTATCTACTGTGTCTCGCATGTGTGTTTAAAACAAATATAAACCAAACATAATACCTAATCATCCTACAACATTGTCAAAACATCCTAAAACTTTCCTAAAATGTTCCTAATCCTTAGAAATCCTAGTCACAAGCCCAAGTTCATACTTCAAGGAGTCCATTCACCTAATCATGATGATAATCCAAAGCCCAAGGTCATACTTCAAGGAGCCCCTTTTCCTAATCATGAAGATAATACAAAACTATATATCCTCTGAGGTGGGTCAAAATTTGCTCCTAGTGATGATGAGAACTTTGCAGATCCTTGTGCTGATTAAAAATTTGTACAAATTTTAGTTCATCTTAATGATACTATTGACAAGGGAAATACCACCTTAAGTTTGGAATCATACACCACTCCATCTACTAGTCCTTCACCACCATCTAATAAAATTCCTATCTCAAAGCATACTAGTCCTACCCCAACACCACCATGTAACTTCAAAAGCTCTAATCCATCAACCGAAGAATCCTTTGATGATTTTCTCCAAAGACTACTAGCACAAAATACATCAGCCCTATCCTCTAAGACCCTTGTTGATGAAATTTTTTAGTTATGTGCAAAGAAATCTATGTCCTCAAACCCAAATAATATTGTGCAATCTTACCATGTCATGCATCTATCTTCATCCACCATAAATCAAAATAAAGCTCATGAGTCTTTCACCCAATTTAATGAATCTATCCAACCATTCTCTCCCATCGTAACATCTACATTCAATGATTCATGTCAATATCTTAGTCCAAAGCATGCTAGTATAGACTCCCCTACACATCAAGATAAAAGTATTTTTTCCACTCCATCCAATGATACCAAAAATATCCAATGATCTCCAATATTTGACCAAGATCCCATCTCTCAAGAACCTCATGATGATCCCCTTATCTCTTTTTTCTTCATCCAAGATGATCCCTTTCCATCTTAGGAGAAAATTATCCTTCCAATTCCTCCTTCCACCTCATCTAATGAATCCATTGCATCCCAAGAGCATGGTAGTTCTTCCATCATATCCAATGATGTCCTACGACATGATGATCAAGATATGCTTTCCATAAAATCTTAGGTTTCCTTTCCTCATCAAGATTTAAGATATACCTCCATTCAAAGATAAACTTTCATTCCATGATGATTTTTATCCTTCTTATGATTGAGATATTCCTTTCATACCACTTCATGATGGTTCCGTACCTAATGAAGAGCAAGATACTCCATCTCCTGTGCATCATGATCCTTTTTCCAAGTCAAGATCAAAGTACTACATAATTCCCATGTCAAGGTCCTATCACACTTATTCAAGCTATCCACGAACCACACACCTATAAAATGAGTTCCTCTACCTTTATCAATTCTAGTTTAATTCCATCACCTATCCTTTCATCCATATCATATCCTCCCCAAAATGGACTTGCATCTTGTTTCATAAATAATACATATCCCTTTGGCAAATGGCTGTGTCAAACTATGAGCTACAAAGGAAAATGATTAGGCCTTCATGAACAAGTTATCCTAGAACCCCATTATATCCAAGAAAATCTATATTATCATGGCCTTGGTTATAGACCTCACGCTCAATACATTGGTACCCATCATAAGTCTAGATTCCATCAAAATAAACCCAAGTATCCTAGTCCATCAAACATTCCATCCATCCTAGGTTCTTATCCTAGTCCATCAAACCTTTCATGTATCCTAGGTCCTTCTCCTAGTCCATCAAAATTTCCATCTATCCTTGGTCCTTATCATCCAAACCCTAGTCCATCAACCCTTCCATCAATATTGGGGCCATATATTCCTCTTATATCCTATTCATCAAGAACAACAAAGGCACACATCCTTGATTCCCTCTCAAAATTCTACCCACATTAGCCTATCCATAATACCTCCATATCATTCATCTCCATCCACCTATCCCATTGCTCTTGTAAGCAATTTGGGTACCAAATGTCAAAAGCTTCCATATCAAAATCTAGATATATCAAAGGATCAACATGTCTCCTCAAAGAGACATGCAAAATAAAAAAAATCTGATCCAAAGTCAAAAGAAAAAAATTCAAAGGCCACAAAGGCCCATAAATCAAAAAGAAAAATTTCAAAGAAAATTTTCAAAGGCCACAAAGGCCCATAAAGAAAAAAGAAAAATTTCAAAGATCAGAAAGGCCCACAAAGAAAAGATCAAAGTTAAAAGCTATGTGGATTCCTAAAAGTCCTATAGAAGCAATAAAATATAAATTGGCATCCAAATTTGCTAATCTAAAAGCTTCCTCGAATCATCCATCTAAAAACTTGTCACCTTCAAATTCTATTTTTCTTCCATCATTCCACCACCCTTCAGGTTGTGTGTCAATGTTGATCTTCCATCCTTTCCATATAACCATAAAAAATCATTCCAACCTCCTATCCATTATCCACCATTCATCCCCCATTATTCTCCTTTAATCCAAACTTTTGCATAAGTCCTTAGCTTCTTCCACCATATCATTATTCTATCAAAATTTATGAGTCTAAATCTTCATTACCATGGTTTATTAGAGCATATATTTGAGGGATATTAGTTGTGAAACTTGATATTTGAGTCCTCCCTCCATCTCCCTATCATGCATATTTTTCTTCCATATTCATTTATCCCTATCCATATCCTATCTTCCACATTCCTCTTGCACTCTACACTTGGGGGAAAGTTTCACCCATCTTATCATTCATATTAATCATCCTCTTTACGTTCATTCCTCACATTTCCTCCTTTGATCTTGAAAAGGTTAAGGATTTTCTTGAACGTCATACATCTTATCCCATTCATTTTTATCCAGATCGTCCATGCCATATCCTTCACCTTATCCATATTCCATCATCCTATCTAAATGCATCCTTTCTTCCCTTGGTCTTAATAAGGAATAAGGAAAAAATAGTTAGGAATTGTTTCCATATCTTATCTAGTTGATCTTGATCATACTATTCATTATCCTTATCCTTGCATTCTTCCATTTGATATCTCCTAGCTTATCAAAATCTATGTCCCATTTCTTTCCTTTGTTCTTGATGAGATTAGGGAAAAAATTACAAATGCATGCTTTGGATTTCATTTCATATACTTATGCATTACCATCCCATCATAGTTCACATCCTTATCATTTATCCATGATTACACTACCCCATTGTGGGTCATCATGTCCCTTTGCAACCTTGAATCTTATCATGTAAATCATACTTGAGCCTAGCTATAAACATTATCCAATATTCATACTTTTTGTTAATCAATCATCAACAATAATCAATATTATCATACTTAGAAGAATAAATGATCCTAAGTACTTATCATCATTATTCCTTATGGAATCAATCATTCCTAGCATCTCAATCAATCAACCATTATCATCTTTTGACAAGAGATATGTTGCTTGTGTGACATGTTTTCAGTGAATCTTTCCTTTTGATTTGTTATTTATCCATAGTTGCATTACCTCTACTATGGAAGATCTTATTCCTTCAATCAGTCATCTATCACATTTCATCTCACTCCATCATTAAAACTTAAAAAAATCCATAAAAATCATAAAATCTCTTGAGAAAATCCCTAAAAATCATAAAATGTCTTGAAAAAATCCCTAAAAATTGTAAAATATCGTTAAAAAATCTATAAAAGTCATAAAATGTCCTAAAAAAATCCAAATAAATCATAAAATGTCTTGAAAAAATCCAAATAAAATAAAATTAGAAAATCCAAAAAAAAAAAACAAATATTCTAAAAAAAAACCAAAAAAATCACATTACCTCAAAAATCCCTAAATAGTGACACTTTTAGATTGCCACACAACTTTGAACATCAATAAAATCAAAACATGACATGATTGATAATAAAAAAAAACATTGCAACCTATCTATCTGTTGGAGTTAAAATGACACTGAGAGGGGGGGGGGGTGAATCAGTGTCTTAATAGATTTGACCAATTTTCTAATATTCAAAAACATAGCTCAGATTTGATCTCAATATTATTCTGATTAATGCATTCATGAGTTGAATGTAATCATTCATAAATAGAATTGAGAAAAGTAATAAACCCAATAGTGAATAGAAACAACTACAACACAGAAAAGTAGAGAGCACACAGAAGAACCAAGATACAAAAGATTTGCCAAGTGGAAAACCCTCCTGGGGTAGAAAAACTACTCCTAAACTACCTTACTAGCTTAATCTTCAAAGCCACTTTTAACAATGCCTTATAAGCTAAATTTCTAAGCACCAACTCAAGGAGCACCAACCCCTCATTTAGAGACAACAATCTCAAGGAGCACCAACCCCTTACTCAGATTATAGAATTACAATAAAAATATATTAGAGAATCTCTCTATTTACAGTTAATTTCATAACACTCTGCTTCTAATACTCTAGGAACAATGTCCCAGTATTACATCCAGTTCCCTCTTTTGATTACGCACAAAATAACTATCTCTTAGAATTATAGGCCAGCAGTATCTTCACAGTTTTCAACACTGGTTTTTATATACATTTCAAGTATGTCTATTATCAAGAAATCTTCAACAAGCATTTTACACAAGATTCTAAAACTCTCTTACTATTTTTAGAATCTGAAGCTGGACAATGATGATCTATAGATGATGGTAAAAATCAGAGTAATGCATATCCAGAAAGCTTTAATTTCTGTGCTGAGTCAAGAGATTTCAAATTGTAACTAAAAGATTTTCATCAACACCATGTCTGCCTACAATAGAAAATCATAACCTCTAAAATCTCAAAGAATACCTTGCCAGAGATTCAATACCAACCAAAGAAGTCTATACACAACTATATTTAGAAAAATCCATTAAATTTAAAATGCAACAACTCAAAAAGAAACTCGATGAATATCTTGTTATGTAACCATTCTAAGATTTGATGCCAATCCATGATGACCACCACAGAGTTTTGAGTCTTCGTAACTATTTGTTGAGACAACCATATAATTCTTCCAAAGGCAATTAAATCGCCAGACAATCCCTTTAAATATCACTTTTTCCAAGAGCCACTAGAGTAGGGAAGAACACATAATGAATACATCATCTCATCGATAGGATTCCTTAGAGTATTATTCACTCGTTGTCTCTATAGCCTAAAGATTCTCTCACCGAATGCATCCCTCTATCTGTCGTTGTGACATCCTGCTGTTGGGGAGACACTTTGTAGATTTCGCTATGTTTCACCAAAAGACTTTATCCCTTATAAGTTGTTGTAACATAATGGTTTTCTCACCGATACATCCTTCTATTTTTTGCTGTGCCACAATAGAGTTGAGGAGAAGTCAGATCGCCAACATTATGTTTCATCAAAGGTCACTTGATAAACATTGTGGCCATAATATATCATTTTTCTTGCCAACGAGACTTTTTTGTCATCTGGGTAGCAATATCTAGAGCTTTGATTCCTACCTTGGCCAGGTCTTCATCAAAGACTGTGCATAGCTTGATAAGTAAACTCTTTGCTTCAAGAACCTTTTCTATGATGAACCATGGGAATTGCTCAATTGTTCTATGAACTTCCTGGATCAATTTTGTTGCCTTCAAGATGAACCATAGTGTTGGCTACAATGTTAGGCATAAGGTTTTAACCTTTTCCCAATAAGAAATATATAGCTTATGAGCTAATGGGATGAGTTCTGACTATGCAACAGAGGTTTGGAGAGTGCTCCTTAGAGGGGAAATCTCTGTATCTTTTGACTTGACATACTCTATTAATTCTATAGTTCTCTTTTTTATAGATGCTAGTTGCTCCACAAAGCTACTTATCTCTTTATACCAGTTTTCCTCGGCTCGGGCATGGTTTGGTGATTTTGTGTCAAGAGAGGACTTTGTTTCTTGGAGCTACTTTTATAACTAGGCCTTTCGGCCTTCAAAGTTTGTATGATTCTTTCATAATTTCTACTCATATTGAGCACATTGAGCTGCTAACTCTTTATCCTTATGTTGTAGATTTTGGTTTGCCAAGGTCAATTGGCTATGATATTTATGGTTCCTCACCTATAGCTTGTTGATCAATGTGGGGTCAATGGATTAGGACTTATTGAGTTCCTCTTAGAGTTTTCTTCACTCCAACTCTTCTTCCTGCACTTTCTCTTATAAGTGTGCAACTTCTTCTTCTAGTGACTTCTCCTTCATTTCTAGAAAATTGATCCCTTCCTTGAAAAGCTTTAGTTGCTCCTCCTTTTTCTTCAACTAATGGCTAGAGTGAAGGAAATTAGTCATTTCCACCCACTACGTTTTTCTCCATGAGTTCAACTTTGTAATGTAGTCAGGCTACGACCAGATCAAGCCCCATGGCATACATGTTGTAATCACCTAGAAGCATCTCCCCTTGTGGTTTGACAACATTCAGGTACATGGTGGTGAAATTAACTATTTGTTGCACTTCATTGTAAACTATAGACACCTTAGACTCTTCCTCCTGTTTGTCATCCCTTTCTTTTCACTTTTAGATCCTGAGGGCCCACTTTTCCTTCATATAATTTCCATGCACTATGAATTGGCCTAGTAGTTGAACTAGCCCACCTGCAATACGTGCACTAGGAGGCAGGGCAAAAGGGAATATAAGTATGGCAGGTCCCTGCATTTTCTTTTATGGGAGATTGGTAGTTTTTGGGGAGAAAAAGGGAGCCTACCATAGTTCAATTTGCAAACTGGTGGAAGGGCTCATTAGTTGCTGCGGTGATGGAGTAGTCATAATCGAGTTTGTTGGATGGAAAAATTGGGTCAGACCTGAGGTAGTAGTAGCAATAGGGGTATCCATGTTGCTTGAGCCTTCAGAAAGAGAGGTGAGGAGAGATTGAGCAATGACGACTGGTGTTAAGGTTCATGAATGCATTAAGAAAGATGGCCTAGTTCAAGAAAATTGAGAGAAACCTCCCACAAACATTGTGGCAGGGGTAGAGAAGGTAGGGCCAACACTTGTAGTGAGAGGTGCCACAAGAATTGTAGAGGATATTAAATATTGAGAAGTGAGAGAAGAAGCAGTGAACATTACCTACTGACTAGATGTTGGCAGTTCTCCCCTTGTTGTTGGCTCCTTACTTACTTTAGATTCCTAGTTCACTACAAGTACTTGGCTTGCAATAGGCTCTTGTGAACCCTCCCCCAGTATAGCTTTTGTGTAGTATCATTTTGTAGGCGAGGAGTCTCTGATCTCCACAATCTATGGATGTTGTTGCTGGGATACCCTTGTTTTCAAGGCCCATTTGAGTGTCTACAAGGCTCTTGATATATTTAGTTGAAAATTTGAAGCAATATAGGAAATATCCATGTGGAATTCTTTTTTTGAGTAGAGGATGTCAATGTATTGTCTTCCTCCTCGATCTGTTCTTCTCCTTCATTGGGGTCATTTCCTCCGCTAGTGCTTGAGTCAGAAGCAAGATGCTCATCATCCCATAACTTGTCAAAATCTTCTTCATTTGACACACTTTCATAATGTGCATTGATCTTTTTTGTCTCTTGGCGATACACCCAGAAGGATCTGATCCTCTCAATAGTCCATTCTTCTTCATTTCTCAACCTATTGTACAAAGTTTTTCCCATTTTGCAATTCTCATCATGATCTGCCTCAAGGAAATAGAACCTATGCCATGGTGGCTTATTTTCCTGCATGAGAATATGAATTAGGTCAACCAGCAATTCATCTTCATCCTCTAGCAAGCTACACCTCTCTTAGCAAGTTTGAGGGTTGTGAGTTACCTTGATATTCTCATATGGTAGATCATTGAAAGGTTTGTAATCCCACTTGTTACAAATCATTACCAAACCTAAATGAGAAAGCTTATCCTACAACAACAGGTGTGTCTACTTCTTTTTCATGGCCATTATTTTGAAACTTTGTGGATAGGTGAAGAATCCCTTCCTCTTGGCCTTTTTCCTATTGCCGATGGTAATATCAATAATGCATGCCTGTCAGAACAATTCAAGGGCTAGAACTTGATTAGTCACACATGTGAGAAGGTGAAATGCTTCGTTGGTGAAGACTCACATTCAAATGAATGTAAAATCTTCTCCAAAGGACTATTCACATCTGGGAATGAAATTTTTCATATACTCCATCTACACCAAAGTGAGATGATTAATACTATCTTCTCCTTGTAAATCTTGTAAAATTGGAGTTAAGAAATAATCTGAAAAATGCATAATAATAACAAGTGGAAGAAAGGAGAGGAGTCTAGATAGAAACTAGCTTTCTTCTATTCATTTCATCAAAAATAGACAAACTCCCCCACTTATCAAAGAAATCTGGGTTATGATGCAAAAACACATGGGCGAGATTGGAAAGAAATCTAAACTTTCGTTCAACTTGGTATTTGTTGGTTTCCTCTCTCATTTTCTTTGTGAGGTACTCTACAAAATCATACCAAAAATAAGGTTGTTGCCTATGAAACTAGAAACCTAGTCCCAATTGAAATGTGTGCACCTCCTAGTCGGTGTCTAGACCGAAAACAAATGCCATCATTGAAAAGGAATCTTGTAGGTCCTCTGCAAAAGCTTCGTGCTACGCCAAAATTTTTTGTAGCTTCCCTTGCTCTGCTTCAATCCTTTGGGTTTCTTCATTATAAAACTCTAGAGCATTATTCCTAGTACTCCATATATGGTCCCCCTATTTAGGAGTGAATGCCTCCATTGTCATACCTTGTTGCTTAAGTTCATGAATACATAACATATTCTGGATGGCTCTTAGAGTGATGTTAACTAATAGATTCTTTCCCTCGATAGTGTTGGTGCTTGGGTTGAAATGCTTAATGGCTGCATCAACCAATTTTGGGTAGTAGTGCACAAATGGGACCATATATTGAGGAAGCCTGATGAACCATACTTTATCTATCATTGAAATTTTCCTTTTATAAACCTTCATTCTTGCACAGGTAGCTTCCCCCAATCATTTATGGTTTTTTGCAAGAAAGGGATCTTGAATATTATCTTAGTCCTCCTGAATTAAGCTCTAGTCTTTGTCTCCTTTGGGCTTGTACAACTCTTTTGTGTTTTCCTACTTTGGCTTGTCACAAATACCTAGTGTGGCATAGGAAATGTATTCAAAGATATTGACGACTGGTGCTCCTCACATGGACTTAAATAAGATTTTGTTTGCCCCTCCCTGTGATCCTTGGCTTAAATCCTCTACAATTTTGATTTGTGGGAAGATTTTTCTTAGATTGAATTTTTTGCAACTTTACCTCGGCTTTGGCTGTGTGCTAGAAATTGCTTTTGTTCTAGGTAGCATATTTGAAAAAACCTTTTAAGTGCTTAAATTTTTTGCATGCAACACTTAGGTATTTTTCCTCAAGGTGGTTGATAGGAGTTACCCTTTTTCATTTAATTCGACATGTACCACCAACCCTCAGTTTGTGCAAGATGAATCACTTGCCATTTTGATGTGACAAGAATTCATAATTGCAATTAGGAACTATATTGTACAACACAATTTTCTTGGAACTTCAGCCAATGCTTTGCTAGCAGCTTAAGTTTTCATATGCATTGGAAATTAGTATCCCAAAAGGAATGATTAAGCCAAATATGTGACTAGAATTTGAAAAAATATGAGCTCTGCCTCAAAATAAGAAAAAGACCTAGAGAATTACACCTTAGTGCTTGGCCATGCATAACACCTCCTATTGCTACCACTAACTTAGGCTAATTAATTATCCCTTATTAGTCTTGCATGCAAGAAACTGTACTTAGTAGATGCAACTAGGTGGGAAATTCAAGCAAGCAAGTAGTAGTGAAATAACACATAGTAATTAGAGAAAATTCGGTAGTAGGTCATTGGTTTAGCAATTTGACATTTTTAGTGCATAGTGTTTTCATAGGCTAGACTTATGTATTTTGCATAGATAGTTTTAGGCTAGTTGCAGAGTGAATTCCAACATGAATACCCCAATTAGGATAGTGTGTCACAAGTCTCAGACTACCTTTCTACATGAGATTTCTACTAAGTGTTTGAAGAGGATGATGAAATATAAGCACTCACTGGCTATTATAGCCATGAAATGGGTTCTGGGATGGGATTGCCTTGAATACGAGGACAAGTATCTATTTAAAACTGATGTGTGCTCAAAGTTTGTTTCCTCCATGATGGATATAGGAATTCCCAAGCCTTTGATTCTTTGTCTTGTCAAAGAAATATTTCCTTAGAAGTACTTGAATGGCATTAATGAGGTAGTGGAAAATGCTACATATGGTAGAGGCATACTTACCACGAGCGACCTATGAAGGTTCATAGAAGAGGACATGGTTGTGCCGTGGCTACCATTTTTGAGTGGATTTTTCCTCCAGTCACAAGATGAGCACTTCCAAAAGGTCACTCAATCCTACCATTTCCTATTCACATATACAACATGGTGTCATTTTACGATATTGACTTGTACACAAAATTCAGGAACCTTCTGTTCCCTCTACCTCTGGCCATTGCTCATGTTAATGATGTTATTGCTGATGATGATTCCCCTATGGATGAAGATATCATGGAAACTATTTTTGATGCATATTTTGTTGTTTCCCAAGTTGTGGACTAAGATTATTGTGCTTTTCTTTTTGTCTTTTAAAACTCATAGCAATTAGTACATTTTTTGTATACATGCCTAAAAAAAGTTTTTCATAACATATATATGAAAGAAGCATAATAAAAATATATGCTTTTAGAAGTGCGGCCTTTGAGCCATTTTGATAATGTAAATACCAAATCACATATATAATGAAAATATATCTTTATATAACCATATTGTTGTTTGCCTTGGCTTTTGCAACTAGGCCATCTTTTCCTTTTTTAGTAGATATGTATAAATTCAATTTTGCATGTGGGTATTTATTTTTTGCTCCTTTTAGGTATGGGTTTATTTCCTTACTCTGTAATTAATGGGTGACCTATTCCTTTCCACCTTGAACCACATAATAAATAAACAAACCAGCCAACAAAAAAGGGAAAGAAGGGAAAAACATTATAGACATATTTACATTGGTAGGGTAGCAAGCTTAACTAAATAGTTTTAGGTGAATTTTGTTGACTATAATTCCTAGTGCTTCTTTTTCCATAGTTTCTAACTCATGCATTAGGGTATGTGCAAGATCATCATGGAAAAAAATAGGCCCTTAAATGGTAAATTTTTTTAAAAAATCAAAGTTAGAAAACTTGACATAATTTTTTTAATAATTTATCTATATTATTTCAAAAATATGCAAGAATAGAATTTGTAGCAAATTGAATGTAGTTTCTAAGCTACTAGGTTTAATTTTACCTGAAAAATCTATTTGGTGAAAATTTGAAATTTCAATGTAGTATACTTAAATTTCAATGAAAAAATAAGAAGTAGGTGTCTGTCTGACCACCTAACCGATAAAATGATAATATATTTTTTTATAATATTTTAGATATAAGTAGAGGGACTCATGTTCAAATGTGATGCATTTTTTTTTTTTTTTTCCAAGTAAATAATTAGTTATAAATTTTTTATTACAAATTTTAAAAAATATAAAAACTCGTATGTCTAACCACCTTAACTTGGTCAAAACTTCATGATTTTTTTTTAATCCATTAGTATGCAAAGCATATAATGTAACACATGTTTCAAATTCAAAAAATGTGATACCGTTTCAAAGCTATAAATGTTTTTCAATCAACCTATCAATCAAGACTTTAGTTGTAATTCAAATAGAAAATTAATAATAATTGTTTATTAAATTCAAAGTGAAGCATAATTTATATTGGTGGAAAGATGAGAATCTCCTTTTAAAACCCTTTTCATTTCATCAATTTTGGGTTAAAAAAGGTCACTAGCCACATACCCTACACATACCCATCATATCACCACTTTTGGACCATCATGATTCTGCACATACCCATTATGCTCTTTGCATTGAATTATTTTGAATGGGCCTTCCTAAAGGTTGTCAAAATTTCTATGCTGACCCAACTTCATAGCACTTTCATTAAAATTTAGCACTAATTCTTTGCACTTTAGACCTTGATCGGATGCTTTCTTGTCAAACAACCTTTTAACCACTTGTTGGTGGTTAGTCATGGTTGTTAGAGACTTTTCCCTTTTCTCTTGTACTTCTTGCAACTTAGCTAACTGCACCTCCATTGCACCATTTTGTTCCACCTCGAGATATTTTAGCAATTGTAGCATCATAATCTCCATAGAGATAGGCAATAATGCCTCTTTTCCATATACTAGCTCATATGGTGAAGTTTTGAGGGCTTGATTAGGAGTGATGCAGTCTGCCCAGAGCATTAATCAGAGGTTTTTATGCCATTCCCTTTGGTATTTTGACCTTGGCTAAGTCATTCCCCTATGGGTAGTGGTTTGATGATGTTTTAAGGAATACTCCATGCATAAGTGTAAATTGACTTACCTTAGAGCTTAGGAAAGATTTAGCATTGTCAAAGATGATAGTTTTGGGTGGGAAAAATCTCATCACCAGCTCCTCTATGAAATCCACTATCTCTTTCTCTATCACATTCTTTAGTGGCATGACTTTCCTCGATCTCATGAAGTAGTATGTGGCCATCAAGATCCATTTATGTCCTATGTTGGAGGTTAGGTTGATCATTCCAATGAAGTCCAAACCCCATTGCACAAATGGCTCATCAACCACTATTGGATTGAGAGGAATTGTGGAATTCTTTCTTCTTCCTATGAAGAATTGACATTCCTTACAATTTTTCACCAAGGAGTAGGAATCATTGAATAGCATTGGCCAGTAGTATCCCAATCACATGATTTTGATAGCGGTTTTATTTGCTAAGAAATGTCCACCCGCAAAACTATTGTGGTAAGTATTGAGGATCCTTTTTGCTTAATTTGTGGTAACAAAACACAATAGAATGTCGTTAAATTTTTTCTTGAACATGATCCCTTCAATGAGTGTGTATCTACTAGTTTGCAGTCAATAGAATATCCTCTTTTGAGGAGGAAGGCTTAGTGGATATTTTCCTGTATGCATAAACCTTACTCTATCCGCCAGCCAACAACCCTTGGACTCTGACTTGTTCATTAAGACTAACTTTGACTGCTCTTCTTTGGTGGCCATTTCTTCATTTTGTGCAAGGTATTCACACAACCCTCTTCCCTGAATGGTCTTGGTAAGCTTAATCTCAATGTCATATTTAAGGATCTTGGTGATCTAATTGGTTATTTTCTTTGTGATCTCTCCTTTCATGATGTATGTGTGCACACTAGAATGCACAACATAGAAAATCACCTTATTGCAATATATTAAGTGTTAAAATTTTTTGAGCCCCTTAACTATTGCAAATGCTTTCCTTTCTACAATGTTGTAGTTTGTCTCATATTTCTTCAAGGTTTAGGAGTGAAATGCTATTGGATGTTCTCCCTTGCCCTCATCATCTTTCAAATTAATACAATAGCAATGCTTGACTTGCTACTAAATACATACATTATGAAGTCCTTTGATATTTTTGGATTGACCAAAATAGGAGCAAATGAAATAACATCCTTGACTCTCTCAAAGGATTCTCTAGCTTCCTTTGTCCATTAAAATGTTTGATCCTTTTTCAACATCAAGGTAATTGGCCAAATTATTCATGCAAAATCAAAAATAAATTTGCTAACAAAATTCACCTTTCCAAAGAGGACTGGATGCCTTTCTTGTTGACTAGAAGGGGAAGCTATTTGATTGCTTTCACCTACTTAGGATCAATTGAAATTACTTCTTTGGACACCATGTGCCCCAATAGCTTCCATTGCGAAACTCTGCATGCACATTTTTTTGGGTTCAGGGATATCACAAACTCCTGGCATTTCTTGAAAACCATCTCAAGGCGATCAAAATGATCATCTTTGGATTTGGAGAACACTGTCAAATCATCCAAACAGATTGAGATAATCTTGTTAATTAATTAGTTCACTGAAAGCGATATCCATTGCCCATTGGAAGGTGGCTCTTACATTTGAGAGGTTGAATGGCATATTAGCATATGAAAACATTCCCCACTTCATAATGAACATTGTCTTATGTTGATCCTCTTCTTTAACCCAAATCTGATTGGAACCAAAGAAGCCATCTAATAGGGAGAACATCTCTAATCCTTCCACCATTTGTAGGATTGACTCCATTGAAGGTAGCAGGTAATGATCCTTCATGGATGCTCTATTTAGGTCCTGAAATTCCATGCATAGGAATATATCGCCATTCTTCAAGATTTTGGACTTGGACCAAATTGGATACCAATGTGCTATGATTGATTGAGAAGAAAATTCACAACTAGATTAGCTTTGTTAATTATTGTGCCATTAGTGCTTCAATCTTGGGATTCACTGGCCTCTATTTTTGGTGCACTAGTTTTGCACCTTCTGAAAACTCTATTGTGTGTTGAATGATATTGGGATCCTATCCCATGAGGTCATCGTATGGCAAGGCCACCACTCCTTCATATTTTTTGCAAAATTCGATAAGCCTTTCTTTATCATGATGCGAGACATCCTTCTTGACTTTGAGCTTTCTTCCATCTCTAACTTGAAGGTCAGCATAGTCACCTTTGTCTGCTACAAACTTCTATTTTTCATTTCTTGCATCATCACAATCAAAAGATTTCTTGAGAGTGACCAATCCCTTTGGAAGTTTGTTAGATTTTAGCTAAATAATTTTTCCTTCATAAGCTTCAATAATCTTCAGTTGGAGCTAGTCAAAAAATTCTCCCAACAGTTACATGAACAAGGCAATGTGTTCATCGTGCTATCAAACACTTGCAAACTTTGGTCATTGTCTAGAATCACTAGTTGGACTATCAATCGTACAACGTGTTTTTTGTGATTGAGATCAGAGGTAGGATTAAATTAGGATCGAATTGATGCCATGTGATCCACATCTATATTTTGTTCTCAAGGCACTATTTGAATGTTGAAGGCTTCCAAACCTTCAATCAGGTCCCAAACCTAGTGTCTATAAAATTGCATGCAGACATTCTTGGCTGCAAAAATTCCTTAAACTTGATTGACTACTAGCTCAAAATCTTCAAACATCATTATCTAATTTATACCCATCTATTCCGCAAGGTTGATACCTTGCACTAGTCCTCCGTATTTAGCTTCATTTTTTGAGCAAGTGAACTAGAAGTGAAAAGACCTCATTTTCTTTTCATTCTATGGGGACATTAAACATATCCCAACTCTTGTGCCATTCTTGCATCTTGCTGTATCGAAATACAAAATCCATTCCTCTGAGGCTTGACCATTCTCTAGCTTGTCAACGACCTTTGGGAGCACTAGATTTTCATCATAGATGACATAGGTTCCCAACCTAGTGGCATGGTCATTTCCAGAAGGACTAGTATCCATATGTTCACTCAAAAAAACATCTTCATGATTGGTCCAATCTCTAGTCACCTTTTCATCTTCCAGTAGCTCAGTGCAATACATTTCTTGCTTGGTGATAGAAGTATGAGTGGCCTCAAAGTTGATCATGGCCTCATTGGCCAATTATTCCAAATGTAGAGCTTTAGATTCTATCTTTATTTTCACACCATGCTTGGTCCTAAGAATCATGTGTGACAAATCTAGGGATAGATATCCACCCACCTTTGAAGTAAATTCTTGGGATAGACATAAGCCAAACATGGAGGGAACATCAATGATCATAGTATCTTGCAACACCGTGATGCTAGGTTAGGTGAATAGAGTCAAGGGGAGATCCTTGATGAGACCAAGATTTTCAACTTTGCTTCCATCAAGTTGCATGACTCCCTTTTTTAAAGGTTCATAATTGAGCCCTAAAACTTTAGCTATTTGTTTAGGCATAACTATGGTGCTAGCACTAAAGTCAATCATGGCATTGTGTAATAAATTATCTCCCACAATGAGTTTTAGGAAGAAGGGCTTGGGTTTTAGGTTATCTCTTACCTCATTTGGAGCTTCCACTGTGCTATTTGTGAGAAATTTGGTCAAAGGTGATTGATCAAAATCCTTTCCTTTGAGCAATTGCTTAATTTTTTCAATGATTAGATCCTCTCGAAGTGCCTTCTATAGTAATGTCTTTTGTTCTAGGATAGCTAATATATCCCAAAGAGATACATTAGTGGATGATTTCTTTAACTATTCCACCATGTTGAAGGGTGGAAGAGTAGGATATTTCTACTCCTTTTCTCTTGTTATAACAACTTCCCTTCATGGATGACATTGTGGTACCATGGTGGAGGTGCTAGGTGTTTGGTTAGAAGCAGTTTTAGGTTGTGGACTAACTAGTTGTAGGACAGCTGGTTCACCTGTAAATCTTCTCTTTGAGTGGGTCTTGTAATCAGACTATACTTGCACTATTTTAGATGTGGATGCATCACTGGAAAACACCACTTCTTCTTCCATCCATGAGAAGAGTGTGTGGTTAGGAGCAATGCCCACTTCTTGCTCTAGTGCCATCCCTTGCATTTGTGCGGTGAGCACCGCATTGTACATTTGCAAAGAGGTATATATGTAGCTTTTAGGCTCTGATTTTATGGCTTGGTTGCACTACTCTAATACATTTTATTTTAGGTTTCCATGTAGACAATTTTAGGGCATGTGTGAATTGCCACAAGGGAAGCACCAAGGGTTGGTGTCATCCACTAAATTGTTTTGCCTCATAGTGAACTCTCTACTCAAGCTAAGGTTGGTGCTTTGTAGTGGAGTGGGTACTGGCACTATTTGATTTGTTGTTTGTGCCTATAGATTTGTGCAAGTGCCTCCTTGTAACTAGTTTTGTAATGGGAAAAGGAAGAAAATATAAAAATAAAGAATCTAACTGAGGTGATGTGCCCAAATTTAGATAAAAGGCATAATAAAACTATCTTTTGGATATGATCTAAGGGCCCACTTAGCAATTTACCATGTCCTAGAATAACAAAAATTCAGGATTGTAGCATGAACAACTCATTCAATGACATAAAATAATTATCAACCCCATTTACTGAAAATAAGAGTCAAAAGACATGATCTAAACTAGTAAACTTACATTCAAATTATAGAAGTATAGAAAATAAACCATTCGAACATTAATTGTAATGTAAAGTTTATCAATAGCATAAGAAAATTGAGAGGATGAACAATGGCATAGTTTGTGAGTTCTTGCAATAATATAAACAATAAAAATGCCTAGTATCTCTCCAAAAATCTTGTAATTCTTAAACTAGTGGAACTTGAAAAATATGTAGCATGTAATATTCGAACTTGAAACCTCTCTTTAGAAGTAAAGAGCATTATATATAGCGATCCTCCCAATGCCGACAAGCAACAACTGAAAACATTTATAATCCTAAGAAATGATTACACTTAGCCATTGTAACATAAATGGTTAAGGTCATACCATTTGGTTTCTCCCCATTCAGGTCATCCCCTACAAATGATGGCACTGGTCCTGACAAATTCCTATGTAAACAAGTGTCACCCCCTTGTGTAAGTAGTTAGAATATGTGGTAGCATATCATAGCCCATAGTTTGCTTCATCCCTTACATTGAAGAAGCATGTGTTGAAGAGATGTGTGGTAGCATTTTTCTACTTGCAGTCAAATTTTCCTTTGTTGAAAGCTTGCACTGAGATGACACATAGTAAAAATGTCTACTATAGACACCGCCTTTGGGGCCTACCAAATATTTATCTGAATGGGAGCTACATGCCACATAGGTGGGGACTAACGAGGAAGTGAAGGGAAGCAATCAAAATAATTCGTGATGAAGACACATGGGAGAATAGCAGGGGCTGATAGAAGAACAAAGGAGAGAAATCCCTTGAAGAGCACTGAGTGGACACATGATAGAGGCCACGGTGATTATCAAAAAGGGGCTGAGGATATTCATTTGAAGGCATGGGCTGGTACTTAGCCAAAAAATAAAACTTGAAGGGAGCATAGTGAATTTTGTATTCACAAATATCATTTAGATTTTCTAACAATTGTTACTAGAGCAACTCACAAACATCATATTTTGTTCTTTTGTCAACCATTTCTAATGCTAAGTCAATTATAGAGGTAGAGACATCATTATTACAAAAATTCTAGTGTGAAATAAACAAACTTGCATACTAAACTACTAGGTTATTGATTTTGGTCCCTGTGTTCCTCATTAATCCCTTTCCTTTAAAAAGTTTATATTCAATAGTAGGTTTGGTAGATAATGAACTAGTTACATCTCAAATTACCTCACTCTATATTATATACACAATTTCAACCCACAAAAACTAATCATGAAATCATCTAAGTGCCAACCTAATACATCTTTCCTCATTGCTAAAATCTAGAAACTGATCACACACATCCAATTTCATCTCTATAAGCACACTATTCTAGTTTTAGGGTAAAGTCTTCTCCACTTAATTCTTCAAACCACAATATGCATGCTTTTCCATAAGTAGGTTCTTCCAATTTTCTATTAATATATATCCCAATGTATCTAATTGGAATAACACCAAGGGGGACATCCAAAAACGCACCCAAGGGGTCGAATTCTAGGGTTTTAATAAGATACTTCTTAAATTGTGCTTTCGGTCTCACTAAATTGTCTATGACTTGGGGTGTATCCATCACATTCAACAAAATTCAATGAATAATTTAGAGGGAATAATGTATAGAAATAGTAACTTACCTCTTTCTTGCACAAAAAAGCCAAGCACCAAAGTTTTGTAGTATGAAAATGCTCTGGTTTCTTCAAGCTTGCTCTACACACATCTACTCATCCACAAATGTCTTTCATCGAATGAATTTTCCTTAACATACTTAAATTTATTTCTTTGATCCCAATTACTTCAGCAATAAATTCTTCAAACCACAAGTAGGCAACCTTGAAATTAGTGTATACTTCCATCTTTTCAAGTTCTATAGAATTTATTCTTCACACATGTGCACCTGAAAATTATTTTTGCATGAGATCTCAAATTCTTTATCTATAATAAATTCATTTATGTCATGACATGACATAATATATCAATAGGGGATATCAATTTTTTTTATTATTACCACCCTTAGCCACTTCCTAGATTTATTTTTTGACACGATTGTATATGCCAAAGGACAACATAAATGAAATCAATACTTCTAATTCTCCTTATTTTTTAGATTCTCCTTCCAAATCATTTCCATTTCCTTCTTAACCTCTGCTATATAAATCTTAATGAATGGTTCATATCTTTTTATTGGATAATCTCTTTTCATATTTTTTCTTCTGGAGTCCCTAGCAAAGTGTCCTAGTTTTTTGCAATTATAAAAAACAACATTCTTCCATCCAAATTGTCCTTTATCCAATCTATATCTACACTAGTTAGCCTTGTGTCCAAAAAAATTACAATGATAACAATATCCCTTGAATGGATACATCATTTTGTTCAACATTTGACCTCTACATTCTATAGCTTTATGCCCAACTCATTTTCATTTGAAACATTGATCAATGAATGATAAAGTATTTTGATTCATTCCATCATTTTGTTTCATTCTATTTCTACAATATTTGTTTCTATGTCAAAACCTATTGCATGAATAGATACCATTAAAATATAAGTACCTTTGAGCATTGGGTTTTCTGATAGGAATCCTTCTGGTAGTGCTTCTTTGATTCTTGATTTATCTACCATTTCCTTGAGTCTGCTTTTGATTGTCGGCCATGTTAAGGAATTTATTTTCTTTCAAAAAATTTCCTTCTTCAAATCCCAAACCACCTTTATCCTTAGAAGGTTTTTGAAACTCGATCAACTCATCATGCATTGTAGTACTTGCTTTTAATTTTTCCTCATGATCTTTTGCTTTCTCCAAGTCTAATTTCAAAATTACCACTTCTTGTTCAAGCTTTGCACATTCATCCATATTTCTATGAATTTTAGCTTTCTAATAGTCTTCAATTCTCCTCTTTTCTTCCACTTGTTCATTCATTCTAGTGGGGTTGTGTAGAATCATCATGGAAAAAATAGGCCCTTAAGTGGCAAAAAATATAGAAAAATCAGAGTTAGGAAAATTGACGTAAAAATTTGAATAAGTTATCTATATTATTTCCAAAATATGTAAAAATAGAATCTATAGAAAATTGAATGTATTTTCTAAACTACTAAGTTTATTTAAAAATAATAATAATCTATGTGGTGAAAATTTGAAATTTCAATGGAGTAGTACTTAAATTTCAAGGAAAAAATAAGAAGTAGGTGTCTATCTGACCACCCTAACCGTAATAAAATGATAATATTTTCTTATAATATTTTATATATAAGTAGAGGATTCATGTCCAGATGTGATGCATATTTTTTTGTAATTTTTTTCCAAGTAAATAATTAATTATTATTTTTATTTCAACTTTTAAAAATATAAAACTTGTATGTCTAACCACCTTAACTTGGTCAAAACTTCATAAAATTCATTTTTTTCTTTTTTAATCCTATAGTATGTGAAGCATAGAATGTGACACATGTTTTGGATTTAAAAAATGTGATACTATTTGGAAGCTATAGATGTTTTTCAATCAACCTATCAATCAGGACTTTAGTCATAATTCAAATAGAAAATGAATAATAATTATTTATTAAATTCAAAGTAAAGCATAATTTATATTGGTGAAAAGTTGAGAAGATCCTTTAAAACCCTTTTTGTTTCATCAATTTTGGGTAAAATAAAAGTCATCAGCCACATACCCTACACATACCCATCATATCGCCACTTTTTGGCCCATGATGATCTTGCACATACCCTAGTAATATCCTCATTTTCTTTCTTCAATTGATCACTAACTTCTCTATATCTTTCCTTTATTTTCTTGATTTATTCTCACAGTTTCTTAACACACTCATTTGCTTCCTTCAGGCTTTCATTCAAATACTTGTTTTCTTCTTCAACACCATCAAGATTTTTAAGACAAATTTCAAGTTCACTATTATTATCTAGGATGCAGTATTCTTCAATATGTTTAGTACGAATCTCTTCTAGAGGAATAGGAAATCTCTTATCTGCCATGTGTTCAAATTCTAAGATCTTCCTCAAGTTGTTAGGCTTCTTAAAAGGAACCAAGCTCTGATACTAATTGAACCACCTAGAATACTAAGAGGGGGGTGAATCAGTATTCCATAAAACCATTTACATAATATCCATCCAATCAATAACATAATTCTAACAGTAACAATTAGTGAAAGCATGGAATCAACACAAGATGATAGTACACATGAACACCAATATTTTTACATGGAAAACCTAAAATTGAAAAAACCACGGTGAGGATTAACTCATAATATAATATATCTAGATATAAAATATTACAAGGGCTCACTACCAAGACACATTGTCCTTAAAGGCTCACAGTGTAAAATAATTTAAAAAATAGAGTATGGCTCACTAGAAAAAGATGAATTGAGATAGAATCCACCTTCCTTGTGTTGGAGTTTAGTTCCTGTGAAGAACAATGTATTAAACACTTTCCTTATATAAGTATAGTGTCTGCTCACATATAAAACTTCACACATTCACACTTTCTAACTTTCATCCCTTTAATTATTTCACATCATCCACACACTCTTCTCCTCAAAAATGTCTCACGTATATAATGTATACATTCATTTCCACTAATTAGGTTAGCCTAATTAGAGAAACCCCATTTTAAATAAAAATCAACTCTATCAACATTGACCTCAAAATAATATTCATCTTTGTGCCCAACACAAGCATCTAACATGTGGTATTAGTCAGCATGGACCTAAGATAGATCCATATAGCATTCACAACACATTTAATCTTCTTAACACCAATTCATAGTTAGGTTGACCTAAGCTAGACCTAAAGCATCAAGAATCCAAATGTATATGTAATGCATCAAATGTGTAACACAAAGCCTTATTAACACATCAAGTTCTCCTTTTGGCAACATCAAATCGTTTATCTTTAACTCCGCAAGGAAAAATAATTGTAAGTGTGAATTGTGGGAGTTAGTAAATCAATAATAAAAGCATACAAACTCAATGAGAAGTATTACATTAAAGATTTGAATCGTAAAACTAATCTAATTGTAGAAAAAAAAATATATAAAATAGTTCCATTGTTCTCTGTTCTCAAGGTTCCTTTAAATCATTAGTGCTCTTAGATTTGTATATGCACTATGACTGGTTTGGATGACAACATAAGAAACAAGATGCTATAAATGAAAGAATCTACTTCCTACATGAAGTATAAAATAGGTGATTGATACCATGATATTAAATGTTCCTAAAAATGATAACGATGAGATGAAAAATAGACAATGATGCTAAATGTTATGGTAGAGATGTTGTATGAGAGATAAGATGATAACTAAAATGAAACTATAAACCAGGACACGATTCTAAATTAATATGATACTAGAATACTCAAATGATAAATGTTGAATACTCTAAACTCAAACTCTGAATGCTCCAATGCTATTCCTACATAATAATTTTACACAAAGATGTGATGTTAAATGCTATAGCAAGACATATTTATAGGATTTCCAAAGCATCTTGTGATGTGGTAGCAACCAACAGTCAAGATTTCAACATGAAGGATGAATAGTGGAGATGAATGAGGTTAGAGAGAATCATGGAGGATGTTCCCTTCACCAAAGGAAACATGCCAAACATATGAGGGGATATCATGTATGAAATGCCATGTGTCAAAATTTTGTTATGGAATTGGTTTTGAATAATGCCATTTAAATATTAGTAATATTTAAATACATGTGACATTTGATGATGTGGCCAAAAAGTGTTGTAGACATGTGACAATTCAAATTGGGAATTTGAATTTAATGAGAAGGTTATTAATTAAATAAAACAAACTATGTGAATTTGTTTATTTAATTAAATTTAGAAGAATGTGGTTAAAGGTGAAGAATTTAGAAAAGTGTGAACTATATAAATAAATTGAGAATTCATTTATAAGTAGATGAAATAAAAGGGGGTCATTAATTAAATAACTAGTATTTAATTAATTAACTGTCTTGATTGATTTTGGGTGTATACATTTTGTCCCTCTTTGAAGTAATGTGTTTACACATTGCTTCAAAGAAAAATTTGTTCATGATGTCAACAATTTTATTGTTTTTGGATGCCCCAAATGCTGATTTTCAGGTGATGACGGATATATGCCCCCTCAGGAGATAAATCTATGAATTTTTGAATTTTTAGGATTTTTAATTTTTTTTGAAATTTTGATATTTTCGGTGATTTGATGATGATTGCAAAATTTTATGATCCAGAAAATATTTATCTCATGAAAAATGATAATAACTATTGATGTGATAGATTAGATGTCCATTGATCTCATGACAGGTGAGATTCAGTGAATGATATTGATAATTGACCTCATGATGGGCGAGGATCAATGATAGTTTGTTTGATTGATTGACTTCATGATAGGCAAGGTGCATTTATTGATTGATAAACCTTATGATAGTGAGGTTGAATTGATTGATCAACCTCATGATAGGTGAGGTTGAATTGTTTGATTGACCTCATGATAGGTGAGGTCGAATTGATTGATGAACCTCACGATAGGCTAGGTTGAATTGATTGATGAACCTCATGATGGGTGAGGTTGAATGATAGATTGATGCTCACAAGATTTGATCAAAGTCTCACTAGAGTTGATTAGATTGATTGGCTGATTGATTTTGAAAGATTGACAAGATTACTAATTTGTGATCTTTTGTGATGATAGGATCATTTGACTAATCTATAGATTCAAGAGCATTTACCTAGGATGTAGGAGTCGATTCCACACCTGGCACTGACTAAGGTAGCTAATATTTCACAATGTAGATAGTCCTATCTTATAGATATTGCCACAGATTAGGATTAATAGGGGTCTACTAATAGCTTTAGCAAAGAGGTGGCATAGTGAGCATAACACCTTTTATTTTCCCACTGGTGAGATCATAGTGACTCTAATGGATGTCTATTGGATTTTGCGAATACCTTTTGTTGGAGAGCTAGTATTGTATGATTCTACTAAGTAGGGTGGGACTAATGCACTGAGGAGAGTATATGAGGATGATCATATATGTGGCTATTAGATTCCCTAGAGGGATATGGTTGATGCTTATGCCAAACTACCGTCTGTTCATGTTGGATTCATTGGAGGGTTCCTTTGTCCTGATCGTAGGTCAAAGGGGCTTTCAGTTGGATAGGGTAAGATTCTTGAGTGTATGATTACTCAAGGTACCCGAGGTGCGTGGGGATGTTGCATGCTCGCTCTTCTATACCATGATTTACACTAAGTTGTCTATTTTCGTAGGTCCAGTTTATCAGTTAGAGTCACATTACTTCAGATCTAGGCCTAGGAGCATATAGTGGTCACCTGTCCAGTTGGAGAGAGACAACATCTTGCTATGAGACCATATGTTCCTGCATACGTAGGTCCAGTTGCTCAGCCTAGGTTGGGAAAATTAGAGTACTAGAGGAGGATACTTGATGATTTAGAGTAAGTGACATGGTGGTTGTATCTTGATTGTGAGTAGTGGCCAGAGGATGACACTGAGATGCCATTTTTTTGTCAGTCCATATACCTGATTGGATAGACATGATTAATCATTAAGAGATTTTTTTGTTGAACGTTTTGAGGTACTATGGAAGGGTCCATGGCATGCCCCAGGGAGTAGCCCATTATGCATGGTGACAAGTGGATGCGATAGAGTGGGGACTAGTTTTGTCATATGATGCAGCAATTGTGGCACTCCATCATTTGGGATGTTCATTAAGGCTCCAATATCAGAGGAGTATGCACAATATCTTTTCTTTCATCCATTCCCATGGATCGCAAACCTAGATGAGCCAGTGCCATTGTTAGAGGAGGAGAGGGAAGTAGTACATGGGTGTAGGTGGAGGAGATATTGGGGAGATGAGGAGGAGGGGGAGAGAAGTGATGACAAGGATGGTGATTGAGATGGAGGATGTGGAGATGATGATAGAGGTGATGGTGATCATGGAGGAGATGAGGGTAGAGGATGCCCAGGTTTGGATGTTTGAGAGTTTAGAGTGCTTTGCAAGAGGTGATCATTGGTAGTAGAAAGCCAACAACTTGTAGAGATCAAGCTACCCTCGTAACAATAGTAGACATAGATAGTTTCTTTACAAGTGTAGGTTTAGACATTGTAGGGTCAACTTGAGTAGGTTTAGGTTTTGCTAGCACATGCCCAAGGATAGATTACTAGACTAATGACGGATAGGGATGTTGCAAGATAGAAAGTACAACAAGCACAAGAACAACTTGCACAAGTCTAGGGATAGATTCAGGCACAGGATCAGATGTAGGAATTGGTTGCTATGCTTACTGCAGAGAGGGATACTTTGAGACAGGGTGTTGAATAGGCCAAGGGTGTAGTAGAGAGATTGTAGAGGGCTGCTGATGTTGCAGGTACATCAAATTATTTTAGGGAGGTATGACCCTCTACTAGGGATGCAGAGTTTTATAGAGTAAACTATCATGAGGTCATTCCTCCAGAGCGTCAAGAGAGCTTCACCCAATTTGGTAGCCACACTTGCACCAGGACTAGCAGCAGGGGTGTGACACAACCATTTCCAAGAGATCTGAGAGATCCAAGAGTAAGTCTATCTGGTGTAGGAGGTATTGGTCTAGTAATACCAACGCTGTCTAGGGGGAGCATGACATAGCTCTGATGTGATGACAAATTCGTTATATTTCGGGACATGATGTATACTTTTTGATTTAGTTGAGACACTATGATATACTATCATTTTTGATAATGCATCTCTCAATATTTGGATATCCTTATACATTTGACATCATTTTGAGTTATATATGATATGCAATGATGATAATGATTGATCTATGTGCCTATGATGTTTATATGATGATGATCATGGTGATTATGATGGATACATTTAATTTCTATTATATATGCTATGTGATGTTCTATATGATGATGATATGATATGCTATGGATGCAAATGATGATGCAACTGATGTGTTATGATTATGTGATGCTTTATGAATGATGCCAATGTGATGGATTTTATGTTTTTGTATTTTTCTAATGCAAATAGATGATGTAATGAATGGATGAATGCATGATAATGTGATGGTGCATAGTTATATGTGTTTATGATGTTTATATGATGATGATCATGATGATTATGATGATTATGTAATGATGAGGTGATGTATGCAATGATGATATAATAATGCATGGTTGATGATTCTCTATGCTTAAGGAATGATGTTTTATGCTATGTGAAATGGATTTTATTATGCAAATGATGTGTGATGTGTATGTGATGATTATGCTGATCCAATTAGTCCTTTCACAATCTTGGATTTGAGTAATAACAAATTCATCTTCACTACTAGTTTTAGATGTTCATAACAATGGAATTATGTCCTTTGTTGACCTATTATGTTTCTCAACAAATTTTTCTTCTTGGAAATCTTACTCTGTTGGATATGTATTTCAATCATCTTATGCCATGTAATGTTCTTCAACAAAATTTTCTTCTTGAAAATATTACTCTGTTGGACATGTCTTCCAATCATCTTAATGAACCATTTTCTTAATCCATTAATAATAGATAAAATGATTTTGATTATGAAAGTGAGATGCAATGCACTTATTTTTGTGTTTTCTGTTGTGGGTATTATAATGTAATGCATGGATAGATGAATGTGAATGATGATGTAGTTGATGTGTTTTTGTTTAATGTCAAATGTACTCAATCTATTAATACCAGAGATAACATCCTTATGAAATTTGTTTCAGCTTTGGAAATCCCATCAATACAAAAGAAAAACTAACATGAATGCAATCTAACTTAATCATGCAGATCCAATATGCAAAGGTTGTCATCGCAATTGTTGATTTTTCATGCTTTTTATCATCATCGAGCTTTTAAAATGTTGAAAGTGAGTACAAACATTGATGGTATAATTAGACCACAATGAATTTAGTACTACTTCCATGATTTTTGATATTGCAAGTTAACAAAAGCATCTAGGTATAATTAAAGCGAGATGGCCTAAGCATTGCTTGCATAAACAAATAAGAGTCAATCCTTTTCCTAAGCAAATTATGAATGTCATCAATGATACTTTGTAGCACACATCTTGCAATAATTTGCACAATTGTAGTAGTGATCAACTCACAGACATCAAACAAAATTAAAATTATGCTCCTTCTTGGCTCCTCTAATTCAATACATCATTGAGTTGCTCTAGAGACATGATAACAAAAATCAAAGTACAATAGTTGAACATTCATGCTAACATGATAAAGCCATGACTTAGAAGGAACATCATCCATTTAAATTTTTCTTTTGATTTGATTGATTTGGATATTTTATTTAGATGGATGATGTGTTACTAATGGTGATTGATGTTCAATGTTGAGTTACACTATGATCATTGTCTTTGTTGTGATTGTCCTACTACTATTTTCCTATTGGTTTAAGCCGAAAGTTTATTACCCTTCGTGAGTTTAGGATTTTTCCCCCAGTCTAGGGTGAGACACGACTACAATGCCAGGATATGTACATGATGCTTTTTGATGATAGGTAGATTGATGGTGAGAGAGAATGGTTAAAGTGAATGGTCAACATGCTCAAATAGATGGAAAAGCTAACCTATCACAAATAACACCTGTTGCCAGGTTTTCACTACTTGTTTTTATTGCACTTTTTTTTATTTTATGATTTTTATTTTTATTTTTTTGATCTTTCACATTTTTTTTGTATTTTTCCCTTTTTTCTAAGTTTTTGGTTGTTACCAAAATGCTTGTTTTCCAATTTTTCATCAAGGAAACCATTTTTTAGGACATTTTATATATATTTTTTTTTTTTTGTATTTTTCAAGACTCTTTTTGATGCATTGGATGATTCAGGTGTAGAATTTATTGAGATGTAGGCTATTGAGGGGTTCATCAAACAAATCCCCTTTAGGTGTAGATAATTGATATTAAAGATTGATACAATAATAAAGGGACCTAGCCAGTTAGGTTCAAATTTCCTCTTCTTTTCTTGATCCTATTGAATATAGGGATTTTCTTTCAAAACTAAGTCACCTACCTAAAATTGTCTAGGCTTTACTATATGACTGTCACTTATGGATATCCTCTGCTAATAGGCTTTCAGGTGATCTACAACATGCTAGCAACATTCATCCAATAGTTCTAACTCTTGTAGCCTCGACACTCTATAATCCTCATATGAAATGATCCCATTTCGTGACACACAAAGTGATGGTAGTTCAACCTCAATAGGTATAGTGGCCTTTGAGCCATAAACTAGAGGATAGGGCATGGCTCCTATTAGGGTATGAATACTGGTTCTATAAACCCACAAAGCAAGGTTTAGTTGAATGTGCCAGTCATGTCCAACATCGTTGACAATTTTCTTTAGGATTTTTAGGATGGTTTTTTTTTATGCCTTTGGTTGGCCATTTCCTTAAGGATAGTATGGTGTAGAAAACCAATGTTGGATATGAAACCTCTCACACAATTCTTGGACATCCTGATTCTTGAACTTAGGTTTGCCGTTATCTATGATAATGGCTTGAGGAATTCCATACCAATAGTCAATGTAATTCAAGATGAATGATAAAATTTGTTTTCCTGTGATGGTGGTTAGGGGAACAACTTCAATCCACTTCACAAAGTACTATGTGGCTGTGATGATAAACTTGTGTCCATTTTATGAAGATGGATGAATTTTTCCTACAAGGCCCAATCCCCATTGACAAAAAGGCCATGTGGATGCAAATGGTTGTATCTCTTGTGCCGGTGCACAATTTAGGTTTCCATGAATTTAGAATTTTGGACATTTTTTGACATATTTAAATGACCCCCTTCTCCATATTTGGCCAGTAATACCCCAGACATAGGAATTTCTTAGCTAAAGTTAGGCCACTTGAATGTGTTCCAAAAATACCTTCATGAACTTTGTATAAAGTGATTTATGATTCATTACATTCAAGACATCAAAGGAGAGTACCATCAAGACCTCATCGATAAAGTGCCTCAACTATAAAGGTATCTCGAGCTAGTTGTTGGATAAAGTTTCATTTTTGGTTTTAGGATAAATTAGGGGGGAGGGTATATCCTTTTAGATATATATATATATATTCTCATAGGTAGAAGTGTCAACCTCAAATAGATGGTATATGACTTGGGATTCGGGGTTGTCATAGGTGGGGTTAAATAGTTGTTCCACCATGAACTCATAATGGGCTCGTTTTTTAGGTATTTGCGAGAGAGAAACAATGGTTTCCATAACATTAGAAGCTTTTTTGTAACCTCTTGGAATTTACTCAAATTTTATCTCCAAAAAGTACTTTTTAAAGTCATCAACCATTTTTTATATGGAATCAACTTATCATACTTTGTCTAGTAGTCATCATTTACCTAGTTAATGACTAGTTGGGAATCATCATAGACATGCAACTTTGTGATCTTCCACTCGACTCCCACTTTGATTCCAATGATCAATGATTCATACTTGGTTTTTTTGTTAGTACAAGGAAACATTAACCTGTATGATCTTGGAATGGTGT
>VDFB02364764.1:0-28557 GCA_007258455.2 Sequoia sempervirens
CGTTGTTATTTGAATTTTTGTCACTTCACCAAAGATTGCAGCTCACAAACTTGCAAACACAAAAAAAAAAAAACGTACATATTTCTTATGAACATGTTAGATTCATGTTAGGTTCACCAATGTAGGATGGGATTAAATTTGAAATAAGAAGGATAAGACCAATGATAACAACCACAACTACCTAAAATCTAAGCCAAGAATCCCAAATTCAAACAAGAAAACACAATGATAAAGGAAATAAAAAAAATATCAAAGCAACATCAAACTTCCTGTATCAAAGTTGGTCCATCTTCCTTGCATCTCCTCCATTCTTCTCAAGTTGCAAGCTTTCCCTTAGATTTTGAAGTGTTTGAATACCTGCAAATGACAATGAAAAGATAGCAAGAAGTTTGGAGATAATGGTTGTAAGGTTGGAATGAGGGAGACATCCTTCTTTTATAGAAAAGCTTCTCAAACGGACAATCAAGATCAAAAGTCTAGAAGATGTCAAGATCAACGGTTGAGGTTTTAATGCACCATCGAGTGGTGGGGTTAGGGATGACTAAGGATAGACAGTCAAGATTGAAAGAAGACCAGAGGGAATCAATGGTTGAAATTCAAAAGAGGAAGTGGAGCGAAAGTGGAGGCATCAAATAATAATTTTTAATTGGAGAAAGGAATCTTGACAATTAAATCATATTACTTAATTTGGGAGAGGATATGGAGAAATAAATAATAAAAAATGATTATTCATTTATGGAGAAAGAAGGAAAATGACATTTAATTAAAATGATTATCATTTGACCATTTAATTAAATGTGGAAGAAATGGAAAAGAAGATATTAAATAATTAAATTGGATTATTTTTTTAATAATGGAGGAAGAGGTTAAATGAATAGTTAAAATAATTATTTAACTATAGATGAATACTGGAAGATGAATAATTAAATAAATGAGAATTTATTTAATTATAGAAAGAAATAGAATGTTAGTGACGTAATTAAATAAACATTTAATTTATTTAATTAATCGAGGAAGAATAAAGAAATTGAAACAAATTAATTAAATAATTAAAATCATTTAATTAATAGAGGAATGTGACCAAAGAAAATAATTAAATAATTTTAATGCCGAGAAAAGAGGAAATCAATGCAGAAAAATGGTGTTCGAGACATTTTCAGTGTCTACACCAACAATCCTTACACCTATTATAAGTTGTCGTAACTTCATCATAATCCACTCACCAACATAGATGCTCTTTTTGGGCTCCATTATATTCTAAGTTGGTCAAACATTCAAGCCAACAAAGTAACTCCCCTTTTAAATTCTCTTATGTGGTTCATAGAATCTCTTACACCTCTTACTTTTTCTTATATTGTTGTAGATGCTCTAACACATATTACATGAAAAGAGATTATCATAACCAAGTCATATCAATGCACACACATGTCTAATGACAGTCATAGCGAGATGTCATTTTTCATGAGGTCTCACAAATAAAGTAAAAATTAAATTGATGAAATTTTAGAATTACAATATTTTTAACACACCTATCCCAAAATTCTCCAACTTTTCATATACCTTGCAAGAGAAAAAGGAAACACCAACATTTCCAATTATCTACTAAGGTTTGAGAGGCCAATAGAATTACCCCACCATATAAACTTCTCCATACTCACAATATCCATCAATATATCCACAACATTCTCTAAAGTGTAAATCTTATCAAGTATCCACCTCTAATTCTCTATCATGTGAAAAAAAGTGGCACTAAACATCAATGTTCTTTCTTTGTGTGTGTAAAATTTTAAGTTCTTTGTTAAGCTAATGGTACTCTAACTATCACATTGAATTTGAACTACTTCACAACTCAAACCAACATCTAAAAATAAATTCCAAAGCCAAATATCCTCCTTACAAGAACAATAAGTTTCTATATACTTTACCTTTATTATTAAAAAAATTACCATAGCCTATTTCTTGTTCATCCCACTAGTAGAACCACCAAAAAGGTTAAAGAAATAACCACTAGTAGATCTCCTATTTTTGACACATGTGACCCAATTGAAATCTATATCACCCAAATATTCATTGAGTGATATAGGTCCCCTAAGTATCATCTCTTTAATAACATTAAGATCACTTGGAAGTATCACATGACACGATTTAAAATTTGAGAAAATGGATGCTAAGATAATATTATTGCATGGAGACTTAGAGGAAGAAAATTTCATAGAAAAAACTAAAGAATACAAGGTGAAAGGTAAATAGAAACTAGTTTGTGGACTAAATAGGTCTTTGTATGTATTAAGGTAGTCCCTATAAATGTGGAACCAAAATTTTGACACACATGTGCTAGAGGGTTTTATAAGAAGTGATGTTGATAATTGTGTATAATTCAAGGTAAATGACCATATTTTGATTATTATTTTATATGTTGATGATATGCTTATCATTGGAGACAATAAAGCATTAATTGAGGAACTTCAAAATCCATTGTCTAGTTTGATACGAAAGACTTAGGAGCTACTAGATATATTCTTAGTATGGATATATGTAGGAGAGGAGTAAAAGAAAACTATGGTTAAGCCAGAGGAAATATCTTAATATTGTTTACCAAATGTTTGAAATATAGGATAGTAAGTCAATAAGTTCACCTTTACCCATTGGCATAAAGTTGAGTATTGAAAAATGTCCTAAATCTATGGGGGATTTAGAGGACATGAGGAAGGTTCTATATGAAAGTTTGATAGGAAGTCGCATGTATGCAATGGTCTAAAAAAGATAAGAAATTTACCAAGCATTGGTAGTTTTAATTAATTTCATGGTATAACTAGGTAAAGAATATTGGATACATAAAAATATTGTCCAAGTACTTGAATAGAATTCTAGACAATTATTTGATTTATCATGGTACTAATGACATAGGAAAAGTTTTGAGTGTAAAATGATTTGTTGATTTTGATTGGGTTGGATATATTGAAAACTAGAGGTAGTGAGTATGTTTTAGTTATGTTTGATGAAGTGTTAAGTTAGATGAGCAAGAGACATCAAGAAGTTGCTTCATCAACTACTAAAGAAAAATATATGGGCGCAACACATGCATGTAAGGAAGTAGTGTGATTGAAGAGGTTAAGTAATAATATAGGTTTTAAGAGTCAAATAGTGTTGAAATGTGATTCACAAAGTGTAATTTGTTTGGCTAAGAATCTTGTTTACCATGTAAGAACAAAACAAATTGATGTGCACTATCATTTTGTGAGATAGATGGTTGAGAATAGAAAATTTGGGATGGATAAAATTGATATTGATATAAACACTATACACTTTTTGTCAAAACCTATAAGTATTGCTAGGTTTATGTGGTGTAGAGATGAAATGGGTTTGTACCATTATCAAGAATGAGGTTAATCTCTTGGGTTCTAATGTTGCACTATCTCTGTGGTATATCAAGTGGTAGAATGTTGTGAATTGGATGATTTTTACCTATAGAAAGTATTTTTAGGAAGAGTTTGTCTACATACTTAGCTGTGGTGATATAAATTGAGTTATCGAATGTTGCGGCAATGTGGACATTGTGATTTACATATGGTGATGATATTGTAGGTGTTGTGGTACATCATGTATGTTAGTTCACATGTGGGGGAATTGTGGTAGCAATTCCAAGGCATCTAGAATAACTCACAACTGCATATAAGTGTTTGTTGGAGTATGATCAATGATGCAAGAGCATATGCAAAAAACATGGTGAACATGTGGCAAGATCTAAGGCTAGGATAATCTCCTAGTAGATGGCACTAGATACCCAAGTAGTAAAAAAGCAATGTTATACTGGTGTGAGCTACCACAAAGCAAGGAGTTGGTAGTTATGGTTATACCAATAAATTGTATACATATTAATAACGTAAAAAATATATATTTTTATCATAGTGTGTGGTGGTGACAAGGTGATTATTCACGTGGAGGCATCATGCTTGGTGGTTTATGCAATATATTGGCATCATGTATGGTCAAATTATAGTTACATGACTCTTGATATTCCATGAGCTAGTTATACAATTGAACGATTGATAGTCTCAACAATTCATCTATATATAATAATTTGTGTGAATGCGCCAAGATTGCATAAGGTTAAAAACTCACTGTTATAAACACTAGAGAAATTTGTACATTGTTGGTGTGTAAACACTTGAGAGATTGTAAAAGAAGAGTATGTTGTAGATTGAAACTATATATAAAGTTATCCAAAGGTCTTGTTGTATTGAATCAAATTTGATTATGAATAATACAATTGTGAACATCTTTTTCATTGTAAGTTTATCTTGTAAGGGTTTCCCACATAAAAAATGGGTCTCTTGTGTAATCTTGTCACTGCATAGTGTTTCATTACTTTCTTGTGTTAATATTTAGGTTTGGTACATGATATTGATTGTTAATTGAACACATAATCTTGAGAATTCATTATTCTATTATGTTGGTCCTCTACGATTTGGGTGAAAATCCCTAGTTACACATCTTAGGATGTGCATACCACACTACAATAGGCATTATTACAGACACTTCTAGGTTGTATGGAACATTGGACATGTACTTAATTTTGATGGTTATGGTTTAGCGAGCACATGGTTTTGAGTTCATGGTTTATATAATACCACTTAGTGGTTTTGTACAAGCTTGGGCTATAAAAAATTCTTTGTAAGAAGGGTTTGTCTACATACTTAGTGTGAATGCTTGGTCTAGACCCGCTCAAACATGAACACACAATCAAACATTAGTCAATAAACAAGTCTAAACTAGGATTCCCCATGAAATTCATTCAAACACAATGAACAAGAAACAAAGTAAAATAATCAAATGAGAGCTAATGAACCTTATTCAAATGCTCAAACCAGCATCCCATGGGGGAATTGGTGCTTCTTTGATGTGGAAGGAACCCCTTTCCCAATTCCTTGATAAGCTTGATGATGATTGATTGATCCTTGATGAAAAATGTCAATAACCTGGATTGTGGATGATGAAATTCTATGCTCAATTAGATGAAAATGTGGATAATAAACTTGCATAAACTTGTGAATGATTGTGGATGAACTTGTGGATTCAAAATGCATAAGATTGTGGATCCTAAATCAATAGAGAAGTCCTCTATTTATAGGAAAGAAGGATGGAGGAATGAGAAATATGAAGAATGTGGGATTAAACTTGAACCAATGGCATTGTGCCACTTGTCAACATGCTAATGAAGGGAGGTGGAGCACATTTTGAACAATGTGCATGCTAAATGCATGTAGGTGGAATTTGAATTTGAAGAAGTGACTTGTGTAAGGAGGGATGTAAGAGGAATTAATGCTAAGTTGGCTGAAGAAAAAGGACACGTAAGAGCCTTTAATGCCATGTTGGAGGAAAAAGTCCTTTGGGAGGGAGATTTCAAATTGGTGGAATATTCCAAGAATATCTCATATTTGAATGGAAATAGAGGAATTAATAAATCAAATAAATTGATTTACATGTGCAAGTTGCAAAAGCTAGATGGAATGGAGGATTAGTATTAGGAGTTAATTAGGATTTAATTAACTTAGATGGAATTAGTTGATATGACATTTGATTTAGATATTTAGATTTATTTAAATCAAATGAGAGGATAATTGGGAGGTTAATAATTTAACTAAATAAATTTGATTTATTCAATTAAATGAAGAACATTAGATTTAATCAAATAAAGTTGATTAAAAGAGATGACTTTAGGATTTAATTAAAAAAATGATTTATTTAATTAAAAGAAGAACATTAGATTTAATCAAATAAATTTGATTTATTTGATTAAAAGAGGAATCTTGATGAATTAATTAAATAAGGATTATTCAATTAATTGGTTAGTAAACAAGTGATTAAGGAAGAATTGGTGTTAGTGAATCAGAATCGAGTGCACGGTATCAATCAAGATAATTTGAACATCTACATTTTTCCCCTCTTTGAAGCAATGTACTTGCTATGTTGGTTCAAAGAATAACCTTGCCGAGATCAAAATTAAAAAAAAAATGATTTTTTCAGATGCCCCAGCGAAAAGAAGTATACTTGTACATTGCCCCCTCGAGAGATCGAGCGAAAAGTTCGATTTGAGGGTCGATCTCGTGACAAAGAGGTTCAAGATGGACGCATGGATGGTTATGATGATGATGCAAATGAGATGGTTTTAAAATGCTTAGAATAACCAATATATATTATGATGCAAATGATGGAAATGCAATGTATGTGAAATGATTAGTGTTTCCTATTATATATGATATGAATGATATGCAGCATGCTGACAGTTTGTGGATGCAAGATGGATGCATTAGTAATGTTTAGTTGATTGTCATGATACTATGTTAGCGCAGAGAGAAGAAATAAGAAATGAGATGATGACAAGAGGATCCAACAAGTCCATGATCTGCGAGACTTTATTAGAGATACCGATGAATGATGATGATGTATTGCTTATCAGGAATTGGGATTTTAAAAGGGCTTACTTACCTTATGTTTGATAACACACATATGCATGATGCATCAAGGTATAAAAAACCAGGATAGCGTTGTACCTAGTGTGATGGACTTTGATTCAACAATCATATAGGAGTATCCCTGTTCACACTTGGCATACATAACCTTATTTAAAATGTAGTTCAAATATTTCAAATATCTCAGACAAAAACATAGAAAAGCAAGCCTTCCTATGTGGTAAACAAGATACTTAAAACACCCTCCCTATAGACCAAACAAAGTAAGCATGACCAAGGTTATATTACAAGAGTATCCAACAAGCACAACAAACAAAAGATAATGATCATTGCCCCATTCCTTTCTCTCTAAATCCCTTTGTTTGGACATCATCGAGAGGTCATTGGAACGAGCGCAATAAGATAAGTAAAAAAGACAAGGATCAAGTAAATAAATAAGCTAATGTTCTTCATACCTCTAGCCAAGACTAAACTATGGTGATGCCTGATGTTGATGTCCATTGTAGGAAGGATGCATCCTAGGACATGATGTTATTAGATGATTTGGGATTAACTGGATGATGGGATATTAGTATCAAGAGTTGACCAACCTTTTTACCTACTGACCTAGACTTGAGACCCTTGACATTTGAGTTTTCACTTTTGATCTGCTAGACTTGTTTCTGATTGTTTCACCAAAGATTGGGGGTGACAGTGACTTATTATGAGTGAATGTTTATTTTGGGTGATTGCGAATTGAGATGAGTGGATTTTTTCAAATATTTGGATGTTTTTTATGTTTTGATATGTTTTGAGGCTATTTTTGGTATTTTCAAGATGTTTTACAAATGTTTTGATTTTCCAATGTTTTAGTGTTTTATGAGATTTTGTGAATGTTTTTGGATTTTGATATGTTCTGGATGTTTTTGGATTTTCGTATGATTTTGACAAATTGGATATGGATATGTGTGATGATATTAGTGCTTTGTTTTGGTATTTTTTTGAAAATGAAGCTAAGGTTGATTGATCAGATCGATGGATTGATGATGATAACATTGTTGAGGATACACAACAATGCAAGGATAGTATTTAAGCAACACGAGGATTGGGATAGACATCTCGAGATGATGATGGATTGATTGGATTTGATTGATCAAGATTTGTGAAGCTTGGTTTGGAACAAAAGTTGGTTTTGGATGATTCGATGTGATGTTGAAGCATACGTTAGATGCGACTGATATTGATTGTTTGGATTGATGTTTGATGAAATATAAAGCTTGATAAGGAACATCTTCTTTTCAAAATGTGCCATGGGCTAGTGATTTATATTTTGGATCACAAATGCTTTGACCAATTTGATTTTATGTTTTCCAATGTTCGGATCACCACATAAGTTGGAAGATATAGATCAATATTTATTCCTGAAGCAAGCTGTAAATATTTTCTCCCAGTGTCTAACAATGTATGGAATGCCATGGGTGGATGCTTGGATAGGTGTATTGATGGATGGATATGGTAAGCACACAAAGGATGCCAAGGATTATCTAGTTAAAAGATAAGGTGTTCGAAGAGAGGATGCTCATTTGGATAGTGCTTCATGGCTTAGATAATGTTGGGCAGGATAGGATCAATGAAAATGACCCATGTCAAGATGTTTACCATAAGCAAGTGTAAAGTGTACACAAAAAATTCATCAAGATCAAGATAATTTGGAAGATGGATGTAGATGGATGAAAATGGATTGGATCAATGGTTTATGAATGAATGGATTTATTATGGATGTAAGATGGATGGAATGCTAGATTTTTTATGGATGGGATGAGATGCTTTCACTTGAACTAACACACACAGATGCTTGATTCTACACATGATGCCTATTTGATAGGTTTTCATCATGGTACTTGTCCAAAGTGCCACCATAGTGGTTTTCACTAGAGGACAATTTTTTTTCTTTTATTGTTTTCAAACCTTTTTTTGATTATTTATTATTTTTTTGTATTTCTCTGTGAAAGATTTTAAGCTCATATTGAACCACTTGGTGGTGTTGATGTAGATGCTTTTGTCATAATGTTCCATTGATATCCTTCCTGAAGAAGTTGTTTTTCTAAGATACATGCACTTGAATGCAACTTTTGAGACTCTTGATCCACTTTGTTGATACCAGAGTTAACTCTGTCTTTGTGCTCACATCGCGATAGAGTGCCTTATGAATCCTTATGATGAAGGGTGGTTGCCAATACATGGTCAATGTGAGAATTGGATATCATGCGTGGAGGCGTGGATGGAGTGTGTTTAGGAATAAAAGATGGATTGGTTGATAGTTTGGAACCTTTGACTCTCCAAACTTGGGAAGATGAGCAATAATGGGTTGATATGGAAGTGTGCATGGAATTAGGACCACCTACTTGATATACTTTGTACATCGCTTGGAAAGCTTTCTTTTTCCTTTGTGGACATCTTTGATGGATACTTTTCCATTTTTTATTTTTCCCCATAGTTTCTTTGGCTGATGTAGTTTGATAGGGATAATATTTCTTTGTATTCTTTGGTATCCATGTGTATTTGATTTGTCCATTATGCTTCCCAACTTCTTTTTCTTTGATAATTTTCTTTGTACTTTGATTCAAATCTTTATTTTGATGTTGGTCCCAATTCATGGATGGGGTGATGGGTGGATGAAGATTCATGACGTGGCTAGTTGTAGTATTGGCATTGGTTTCCTCATAAGGACTCTTCGTGCTCCCTATGTTGATGCTTGCACTAGATAAAGTTGTCCCCAGTATTATAGAGGTATCACTGATATATTTAGATCCCTTAATTTTCAAATAACCAAGACCTTGATGTTTAGGATTTCCAATAATCTACACTAGTTCTAGGATACCTTGTTCATGTAGGCCTAATCCTCTGCCTTGATAATTCATCTGTTGAAACATTTTACTTGCAATAGTATATGATTTACCTTGGAAACAAGGTGCTAATCCTTATCTACTCTGTTGTGGATCTTCAAAGGTGATAGCTTCTTCATTGATAAGATAGCTTGCCCTAAAAAAGGTAAGTGATCCAAGTTTATAAGTGATAGGATCCTCCATAAGTGGGATAACTTCCCGATTCATATCTTTGGCTTGATCTTGTGAAATATCAGATTTTAATGCTTCTTCAAGAGGTGTTGATGATTCACTATCCACGTAAAAGTATTCCTCATGATTCATTTTTGATATGCCTTCATAGGATGTTTTTGATTCACAACTTCTGTAGAAGCCTTCTTCATGACTCATTTATGATATGTCTCTAGATTTTTCTATATCTTGATCATGTGTATAAATGTTAAGAGTAGGCGACTCTTGTTCCTTGGTAATGATATCAAGATTATGAGACTCTTTTTTTGAATGAAGATCATCTACATTTCCATCCAAAGAAAGCATCTCATGGGTAGATGGAGGAGTATGCGCTATATGGATATGATAATTATTTGTGTGTATAGATAGGAGAGTGTCCATTAGATCATTGTAGTATCTTGGAGCTACAAATTCTTGATCTTGATTAATTTCATAATTGCTTTTGACATGCTTTGGATCAAGTTCTTGACATGGGTCCATTTCAAAGGATGGATTGCTTACAAAGGGTTCTTGGATGTCTTCATTAGGCATAGGAAGCGGCTCAATATCCTCTTGATCTTTGAGTGGACTTGGATCAAATGTTGAGTTGAGGATCCCTTTAGTATCTATAACTATGAGGTCAAAGGATGTCAATATGTCTTGGAAAGGACCATTGCTAGACTTTGGTGAAAGATGTTGATCATGCTTTGGAATAAATTCTGGAGATATGTCCTCTAACTCATTAGGTGATGTAGAGACATTTTCAACATGATTATTGGTGGAAGGATCGCTGATTATAGGATCAAATAATGTTAAGACTCCTTTGAATAGATCATTGTTGGATATTGTTGAGGGGTGTTTATCATGATCAAAAAGTGACTCTTGATGTATGTTGACTTGATCTTCAAATGAGGTAGAAACATATTCAAGGTGCTCATTGATGGAGAGATATTGATCATTGTTTTCAACAATTGTGGTGGAGAGATTGTCAATGCTATCGCTGGTGGTTGAATCTTCATCATTGTCCTCAATAGTTATTATTTTTTGATCAATAAGGTCTTGGATGATATTTTTGAGTCAGATACAATTTGATGTTGTGTGTCCCTTTATTTTGTGAAAATCACAAAGGTGCTTCTCGTTATACCCTGGTGGTTTAACTTGAGGCTCTTGATAATTTTCATAAAAGGGGATTTTGATGATATTTTCTTGTACCAATTGTTGCATGACTGATTTGATTGGTTCCCCAAGTGGTGTGTATTTTCGTTTGTTACCTTGTGAGATTTGTACTTTAAATTGACCTTGTGGTGATTGATTTTGGAGATGTGGTGATTGATCTTTGAGATGTGGAGGTTGGGTTTGTTGTTGATGTTGTTGATCTTGATATCCAACCTCTTGACATTGGAGATATTGTTCTTGATGTGGTTGTGGACACAATTCAATGCTTTGATGACATGGTTTAACCAATGGAAGAGTGTATTGATTTTGGGGTGGAGATGTCTCTTGGCGTAATGAATCAACTATTTTGGTAAGTTTAGCAATTTGATCTCGCAAAATTTGATCTTGAAACCCTTGATATAGTTGATTTGGTTTTTTCTCAAGCAGATTTGGAATGTATACTTGTGGTGTTTGTATGGGATCATGGACAAATTGATTTCTGACAATGTTATGATTTGGGATGATGTTTAGAGTTGGCATTATAGATTGAAATTGAACACTGTTGTGGTTAGGAATCACATTGTCTTGATTTAGGTGACTTTGATTTTGCATGGTGTTACCTTGACTTAGATCAATACATGGAGTCGTTAACATATTTTTTGGACTTTGAACAACATTTGTATGATTTGCAAACATATCTATGCCAAAGTTTACCAAGTGTGGATTTGAAATGTTCATGTTTGGTAAACTTGTACTTGGTATATTCACATTTGGCATGTATGGATTTGGTGGGATAATGTTGTTTTGTTGAAGACTCATGCATTGATTGTTTGGTTGATAGATTTGTAGGTTTGGACTTTGATTTAAATCTACCATAGGGAAAGGTTTTCCAAAATTTAGATTGGGCATACTCACATTTTTTGTACCATTAAGGTTTGTAGGAGATAATGATCCCACGTATGGATTGTATAAATGTGAGTTTTGATAATCAATCGACATTGTAAGGTTTTGATAGTTTGGTTGACTTAGATCACTCATGATGTATGGAGCAAGTTTATATTCCATGTTCTTCTTGTCTTTTGACATTGTTGACCTCTAAGGGATTTAGGACCAATGATGAGATGAAGGATGAAAGGGGTGAATGGTATGGGTGTTGAACTTCTAAAATCCTTGGAGGAATAGACTTTAGGATTCTTTGATTTTTTGATTTGGATTGGATTTGATTTGATTTGGATAATGGACTTATAAACCCCAAGATGTTGGATGTTATCTTGGAATAAAATTGTACACAAGGATGATAACTTAACTAGATGTATGAGGAAGGATTCATCCACACATAGTTAGCCAAACAAGGCGATTTTAATGCTGATTTGAAGGATTTTACAAAAAGTCTAATATGAATGATTTTTCCAAGGTTCTAAAAGTTATTTGTAAGATGAGATTTGATTGATGTTTGAGATGGATGAAATGATTGGTTTTTTTGATCCTAAATTAACCTAGGAGGGACTTGTTTACAAGACCAAGGTTTTGAAGAACATGCTTTTCCCTAAGAGTACTTCAAACCTAAAGATCAATTTTTGCTCAAAATACCATAAGAAAAAAGATAAACAAGCACATGTGTGGGGTTCAATTGATTTCATCTTGATTAATGAATTTCTTTTACCACATCCACACTTGCTTAGTTTTTGAACTAAATGTCTATGTCTCAATTTCTTTTCATCCCACAAGGTCCATTATGTGTAAATCGAGAGAATCAAGGAAATAGTTCCCTAATGTTGAATTTAGAGAGAAAATTGAGATATAAACCCAAATACTTAGAAGCCTCTAAGAATGAAATCCCTAGGGACAAACAGTAGCACTTGGATTTTTCAAAGGTATTTTCTCTTTCTAAAGGTTTGAAATTTGATGACCTTGTTGAATGTTTGTTTTCAAGATTTTGGATCCAAGCAATGTGTTTCATTGACTCAAAGATTGCGCAACCCTAGGATGAAAAAGAAAATATTTGTTGAATTCCCACTTAGATAAATCCAGCTGCGCTTATTCAGAGTGGATGATTAGAAGCTTGACCATACTGGCTCCCCTCCATGACACTCACTTCTATGGGTTAGCCAAGCTTCAGTTCTCATGAATCTCCCATGGAAAACTTTTCATCTCTACAAAGAATCGCAAATGTGTGGGACGACTTCGGAGGTCCGACCTCCTGATGCCAACAAATATTGGGATTTTTGGATTCTAAACAAAGGTTCATAATAAGGGAATCCTATTCAAAGGACACAATGATAAACTCCCTCAAGAGATCTCCAAACCCTTAGAACAAGGGCTTTACACATCATAAAGATACTGGGGGAGAGCTATCATGCATCACTTTGTTGATTGCAAACTTTCCTTGCAACCACAAATTTGTATAGCGGTTCGGAAGAGCTTGACTTATGCTCATTACTGCTTGGGTCATTCCCTTGGGGTGAGTACTTTTTCCCACCAAGGCAGGCCCTCTAAAGGTAAACAAAGCCCAGTAAGTACATCTATAGTTTGATCAATCTTTATTTGCGTGAACAAAGAGAGAACACATGCAATGTACTCACTCACACTAGCAAGATTTGTTTAATTTTTAAGAGCCCAAATTGAAGTGTGGAGGTAATCTTTTAGACAACCTAATATCACCAAAATAATTTTGATTCTCAAGATCACCATGAAGCACGAGAGAAGTGCATACGCCTTTCAATGGTATTAACTTGTAAAAAAAATTACAAAACAAGATAAGCACATGTTCATTTTAGACCTTAAAAGCAATAATGGGTTCTTTTTATAGCACCAAAATGAAGTGTTTGAAGTTGCTTGTTCAATTTTTAAGACCTAAAACCAAATCTAGTGAGTTTCTAATGTTCTTTTTAACCCTTTGATTGTTATTTTTAAAACCCAAACGAAATGTATTTGAGTCCTAAAATTGAAGATAACAAGATCCTAAGATGGGATTATAAATGTCCCCAAAGTGTTTAAAAACACTTGTTACAATCGTGAAATAGTGTCATAAGAGGCCTTCTCCTTGTTTCCTCCTTTTCCTAGACAATGGATATCAAATGATTTTTCTTTAACTTTAATGCTCCATTCTCCTCTTAAAACCTAGAAGCCATGCTCAAAATGTTATATGAGATCAAGAAACAAGAAGATATGAGGGTTGGATGAATAATTAAGCATAACAACCCTAAAATTTAGACCACGTTACAATGTGTTTTGACTTTAGGTGTAAAATTGAAAGTTTTAACTCTACAAAAATTGAGAAACACTTACACCATTGCATATCGTATGAAATTCTACCCCATTTCAAAAAAAAAACTTCAAAAAAGACCTCCGTATGACCAAGATATGGTCATTTTAAGATTGACTAGAAAAGCACTATAACAAAGAGCATATGCACTAAAACAAAGACCATATGCTCTAAATATCACACCATATGCGCTAAAACTCAGACCATATGCACTAAAATATCCTATATATGCACTGAAGTAGGAGGTAAATGTGATGGAAGATGCCGCATATGTGCTATAACAGAGCCTGGATGCACCAAAAGTCACCACCTATGCGCTAAAAGAAGCCACGGGTGTGCTACATCGAGATTCACGACTAAACCTGTTGACAAAAACTTGCCAGAAAATATTAAAAATGGGGCTAGGCCCCACGATGGGCGCCAAAATGTGAATGCTTGGTCTAGACCTGCTCAAACATGAATAAACAATCAAACATTAGTCAATAAACAAGTCTAAACTAGCATTCCCCATGAAATTCATTCAAACACAATGAACAAGAAACAAAGTAAAATAATCAAATGAGAGCTAATGAATCTTATTCAAATGCTCAAACTAGCATCCCATGGAGGAATTGGTGCTTCTTTGATGTGGAAAGAAGCCCTTTCCCAACTCCTTGATAAACTTGATGATGATTGATTGATCCTTGATGAAAAATGCCAATAACCTGGATTATGGATGATGAAATTCTATGCTAAATTGGATGAAAATGTGGATAATAAACTTGCATAAACTTGTGAATGATTGTGGATGAACTTGTGGATTCAAAATGCATAAGATTGTGGATCCTAAATCAATAGAGATGTCCTCTATTTATAGGAAAGAAGGATAGAGGAATGAGAAATAGGAAGAATGCGAGATTAAACTTGAACCAATGGCATTGTGCCACTTGTCAACATGCTAATGAAGGGAGGTGGAGCACATTTTGAACAATGTGCATGTTAAATGCATGTAGGTGGAATTTGAATATGAAGAAGTGACTTGTGTAAGGAGGGATGTAAGAGGAATTAATGCCAAGTTGGCTCAAGAAAAAGGACGCGTAAGAGCCTTTAATGCCATGTTGGAGGACAAAAGTCCTTTGGGAGGGGGATTTCAAATTGGTGGAATATTCCAAGAATATGCCATATTTGAATGGAAATAGAGGAATTAATAAATCAAATAAATTAATTTACATGTGCAAGTTGCAAAAGCTAGATGAATGGAGGATTAGTATTAGGAGTTAGGATTTAATTAAATTAGATGGAATTAGTTGATATGACATTTGATTTAGATATTTAGATTTATTTAAATCAAATGAGAGGATAATTGGGAGGTTAATAATTTAACTAAATAAATTTGATTTATTCAATTAAATGAAGAAAATTAGATTTAATCAAATAAAGTTGATTAAAAGAGATGACTTTAGGATTTAATTAAAAAAATGATTTATTTAATTAAAAGAACATTAGATTTAATCAAATAAAGTTGATTTATTTAATTAAAAGAGGAATCTTGATGAATTAATTAAATAAGGATTATTCAATTAATTGGTTAGTAAACAAGCGATTAAGGAAGAATTGGTGTTAGTGAATCAGAATCGAGTGCACGATATCAATCAAGATAATTTGAACGTCTACACATAGTTTTTGTGTTATTAATTGAGTTCTCAAATGTTGTGACAATGTAGACATTGTGATTTACATATGGTAATGTTTTTGTATGTGTTGTGGTACACCATGTATGTTGGTTCATATGTGGAGTCATTATGGTAGCAATACCAAGGAATTCAGAAAAACTCACAACCACATATGAGTTAAGTGTTTGTTGGAGGATGAACAGTTATGCAAGGGCACATGCAACAAACATGGTGAACATGTGACAAGATCTAAGGCTAAGATAATATCTTAGAAGATGACACTATATACCACAAGTCGTAAAAAGCAATATTATGGTGGTGTGAGCTATTACAAAGCAAGGAGTTGGTATTTGTGGTTAAACTAGTAAATTGTATACCTATAGAAAGTCTTTGTAAGAAGGGTTTGTTCACATACTTATCTGTGTTGATATAACTTGAGTTATAAAATTTTATGGAAATAAAGACAATGTGATTTACATATGGTAATGATGTTGTAGGTGTTGTGGTACATCATGTATGTCAATTCACATGTGGTGGCATTATGGTAGCAATCCCAAGGAATTCAAAAGAACTCACAACCACATATGAGTTAAGTGTTTATTGGAGCATGATCAATGATGCAAGAGGACATGTAGAAAACATGGTGAACATGTGGTGAGATCTAAGGCTAGGATAATATCGTTGAAGATGGCACTAGATACCACGAGTAGTAAAAAACAATGTTATGTAGGCTTTTTAGCTACCACAAAGAAATGATTTGGTAGTTGTGGCTATACCAATAAATTGTATACATATTGATAACATAAATATTATAGCTACGGATTCATAGTGTGTGGTAGTGATAAGGTGATTATCCATGTGGAGGCATCATGCTTGGTGGTTTATGTAATATGTTGGCATCATGCATGGTTCAATTATAGTTACATGACTTGGTATTCCATGAGTTATTTATACAATTAGATGATTGGTATTCTCAAGAATACATCTATATATAATAGTTTGTGTGAGTGCATCAAGGTTGCACAAGGTTATAAACTCATTGTAATAGACACTAGAGTCCTTTGTACATTGTGGTTGTGTACACACTTAATAGACTGTAGAAGAAGGGTATGTTATAGATTGAAACTCTACAAAAACTTATTCAAAGGCCTTGTTGTATTGAATCAAAGTTTATTTTGAATAATACACAAGTACGACATCTTTTTTGTGGTGGGTTTTATCTTCTAAGGATTTCCCACATGGAAAACTTTGTCTCTTGTGTAATCTTGTGACCACATATTGTGTTAGTGTAAATAGAGTAATTATCATACCTATTAGTTAATTACCTAAATCTAGGACCGACCTATTCACACCTAACTTAAGTTTTTTTGCTTTTGTCTCACTTCATGTGGTTGAGACATGTGTCCTCATGACTTGAGACACTTATTGACACTTGCTCACACACTTGTTAAGTGAGCTCACAAGTGTCCCATCTTTGGAGGGGTAGTTAGAGTTTCACTCCTACCTTCTCACCTCCTCATCCTTGCTTATATAAGCAAGAATTGATCATTGTATTACAAACTCTTCATTGTATATTGATAGACGTACTATTGTGCTCAATTTTTTCACTTGTGGAAGCTTGTTTCATGCTCATGCTCTTGATCTTGTCATTCTCCAACATGGTATTAGAGCCATGAGAGCATGTTCCTTCCTGCATCAAGGTGACTGATCCGGTGGATATTTTCAGCGAAAATTGAAGTGTCTCATTTCTCTCTAGAATTCCCACCATCAGAAATATCTCGGCGTCTTGATTCCAATGCAACTCGAACGGAGCGAAAAGGAGTCCGTTTGCGCAAGTTATGGCCAGTCAAACCTTGGGTCAAACTGGATCAGAGGGCGTCCAGGAAGCGAAAAAAATGATGTTGTCAAAAGTTGTTGAAGTTGGAATCATCGCGAAGAGCTCGTTGAGACGATTCCGATGGCGCTCGTTTCGTCGAAATCCGACATCGTATGCTCAACTTATCAGCGGTCAAAGTTTTTAGTTGACTTTTTGAGGTGGACTGTATGGATGCTGACGTCACCATTCCGTACTGTACGGACTGTGAAATGGACGAACCAAAATTTGACACGTGGCATCCACATCGGCATTGTATGGACCAGTCAGATTCGGACACGTGGCAACCGTACGCCACGTCATCAACACGGTCAGCAGTCCACGTCAGCGTATGAGTCATCATCCAGTCAGCACTTGTCAGCATACACGTCATCATCTCGGTCGGCATACACATCAACGTTGTTGGTGAATTAAATTTTGCCACGTGGCACCCTCCTGGTGCGGCACGTGGCCTCGCCCTCCTCCGTCGGCGTTGGTTGTTTTGTTAGCAAAAATTTTGGGTCGGCTGCATGGGATTCGAAACCGCAACCTTCGACCAGCGAAGTTTCCGCCCGACCGTTCCACCAAAGCCGCGGCTATAACTGTGAGAGGTGAACGGTTTTGTTTTGTTGAGTGGTTTGTTTGAATTCCGTTTTAAAACCAAGCGGATGAGCATCGAATCTGGAACCACCCGGGTGCCAAGATATAAGCCCACTGACGAGCCATTTGTTGGCTTTAATATATAGTTGGCACCGGTTGCTTTTGTGGGGTTTTCTAAAACTGACTGCCTATGATTAAAAAATGAACTCCCCTATAAATAAAGAACATAAAACAAATAAATCCTAATTAACAATCTCCTACAATAAGTTAAGCCCGGGAATGAATGATTTAAAGGGATAATATAATCCTAAATGTAAATAATGGGAGATTTGAAGATTTCCCTATGTAAAATTAGAATGATTATAGGGGATTTAATAGAGATTTCTATGTAAATTGGGGGATTTAGTTGTTTTTAGGGGGATTTAGAAAATATTGCAAAATCATATGGTTTTCACCATATTGGGTTATTTTTTTGTATAAAAAGGGGTGTGAGGTGAGAGTGGAAGGCACTTTTTTTTTAGGTGAAGTATTGATGAAGTATTGAAGCTAAGGTGACAAGGGAATAGAGGTCTTGAGGAGATTATTTTGAGTCATTCTTGCACGTCAGAGCGTCGTTACGCTGCCGAAGTGCTTGAAGAATGGTTGTGGTGCATTTGTAATTGATTTTTTGGAGATAATCGGATCGGTCTCTCTATTGGAGCGGACCCGGAGACGTAGTCACGTTTGTGACGAACTCCGTAATCAAACACTGTTTTCACTTCTCTTCTTCTCTCTCACCTTCTCTCAGTTTGTTAATTCCTTCATTTTGTTATTTCTTTCATTTTAATTATTTCCATAAGTTAATTTTGATTTAATTAACTTGGAATAATCATTGTAAAAATTAAGCATTCAATTCTGCAAATAGTCTAGATCCTATACAGATCAGTGACTCCCACATATAACCCTATCAATGGAGTGCCATAGAACCAAACAGACATGACCATTGCATCCAAAATACTTAAGAAACGAAAAAAATACATTTTGTTTCATTAATTTTGATAATTTTATATTTTTGCAAATTTTTGCCCATTATACAAAAAGTTGTAAAAATTCAAATTTTTTTAGCAAAGGGTCAATATTCCATTTTCCCATCTATCATTTGGTTGAAAATTTATTCATTTGGCCTATTAGCTTGCTTGTAGGTCTCGTGGTCATTTTATTATTGCAGAGATTCAAGCCATTGAATTTATAGTTCATTGTGGGAGATAGACGATTCAAAGGAGGCATCATTCAATTTTTAGTGTTTAACTCCATATTTAATTTTGGATAATTGACTCCACAACCCATCGAGTTGTCATACTTCCATCACTGTCATTCAAAGCACTTACCCAACCACCTGCCCGTTTTCTTTCCAATGAGCCCATTCCTTGTTGCCTTGCTAGCTCTATACAAGACTTCAGGAGCAAGTTTGCATGAAAGTCTCAGTGCAACGACATCCTCAATGGAAACCAGCTCCAATCCCTCTTTATACACCTCAAGACTCAGACTTCAACGCGATTCAGCCCCATGCGGTCTATACTAAATCTGTAGCACACTAGTCGACATCCACCTTCTCCAACAACCTCTTGCCAAAAGACTCGGGTTTGATCTACCAAGGTCTCCCCTCCAGTTTGACTCAACCTCCACTTGGTGCCATATTCTCCTTAGTATATTTGTTACATAGTAAAAGTTTTAACATTGCACATTTAATTTCTTTTGTTATTCACTAATGTAACCATTATTGGTCAATAGACCAGTTTTGATTGATCATAAGTGTTTGTAAAGGGGGACTTTTTCATTTTGTCATAACTTGTAAATAGAGTGTCATTTTTTCAAGTGTAAATAGTCGTTGAGGTTTTGATGTCAAGAAAATTTCAAATTTTTTCTATTTAATATCATTTTAAAGCCTTTGAAGCCAATTTTGTAAGAAACTTTCAACAGAGCATATAACTTTCACTTTGGTTATAAAAATTTCATAATTTTTTTTGATGTATTTTAGAATTTCACAAGGAATTCAATTTTTCTTTCAAAATTAATATTTAGATAGTCCATTTTATAAAAACCATCATGCATTATAAACGGTCGATTTGACATCTGATCTTCAGAACTCGCAAATTTTTTTTTGCACATTGTTTTGGGGGGCTACAATCAACACTGATCATTCTTGCGGGGGATCTCTGCATCAAAGGGGGGAAATATAGGTGTTCCTTTTTTTCATTTTGTTGGTTCATGTGATCATGTCTCTCACACTAAATCCCTTCCATTTGAGTATTTTTCATAATCCTCCTAATAAATGGAAAATCAAATGTGGATAATGTGGAAAGAAAAGGCATACAACCAAAGAATGTTAGTTTCGTCGAATTGAGGAAATGAAGACAATTCTTCTTAATCATGGTATTACCTTACCCAATCCTCTAGTCCCAACACAAGAAAAATCATCATCCAGTCTCACTTAGACATCTTGTGAGAAAACACAATCATTTGGGGATGAATAATGTAGTCGTATGGCTTGCATTGAGATCTCATCTCCCATATCACCTGTTACTACATCTAAATCTGGTGTTGAATCATTCATGAGATTCAAATTTTTTTTGCTTCATGACATTGCTAGTGTCTTTCCAGATCCATCATATTGGGATGTATATCTACCAAACATCACATCTTTGTTTGTAGAATCCTACCTTGCAGATTTGGATGAACCCATTAAGGACATCCGTCTTCTATTTGATGTCAGCTTCGATGAAGTTGCATCATCATTGAAATCTTTGGATATTTCTCTTGCCTTGCCTACATTAGCTTCTATTGTGGCAGATTGTGTAGACATTCAATAGTTGACCTATCCAACTCAGTTATCATCATCTACAACAATACATCAGATTCTCATAAGTCCATATATATGTTGAAAATGGAGGTAATTATTTATATTTAAAACTTGTAAAACTATTATACTGTAGATCTAATTAAGTGTTCTTTGTTACAATTTATTTGTGGATGATTATCTGTTTAGATTCATTTTACCATTTGTAGAATGAAGACAAAAGGTTGTAGAAGAATAAGACCAGAAGATTAGAAGTTACACAACATATACCGTGGAGAAACCGTTTCAGGAAAAAAATCCACCAAGAATCAATGTATTATTTAATCTCAGAATAATATTACAATAATTCCAATCCTTGCTTGAGATGCTTCTTTTGCCTTTAACAAATCTTCTTCACAACTTGGAATAAAATCTGATCAACTCTTTTCAACTTGCTGCAATAAATAGACAATAATGAGCCTTATTACAAAGCACAATGCTTATCTCACAAAACCCACACCTATTCTTTGCAAGTAGAGTTCTATAGTGAAGAACAATGTCAAAACAAGTCCTTCATCCATTTGGGTGTCCCAAACTGAAGTCATAACTCAATGTTGATTCCAAAGATATCTTCTAAGCTTATCCTCAAAGTTGGTTCCCAAGAATGGGCCCACTTAACTCAGCCTTATAAAATATCTTATCATGCAAAAGTGTTAACTCCAAGATGCCAACTTGGGTGCCCAAGGTGGGTCCAAGTCAATCTCTGTTAATTGAAACATATCTCTCCATCAATTCATGCAAATAGAATGTATGATTGATCATCCCCCTTAATTGAATGTATCACACATTTATCTATCATGCAACTCAAGTCATTAGTCATGCATTCCAAGTCAACTAAAGTAAACTAACATTCAATGCGGAAACCTTATACATGCAGTAGAATGCTTGAATATGGCGGTAGGCGGAGTGATATTGAATTGAATTGAATTGAATTGAATTGGTCCCGAACTAAATTGAACCCAACTTCATGCATGTAAATTGTCGATCCCCTAATAGGATCTTTGGCCATTCTTGAGAGAGTGTTATCTTTTCAAGCGGTTAACTTAACTCCCAAGGTGGGTTTCCACAGCCTGCATGGGTGCCCCATGTGCTCCTATTATTTGAGTCACTTGGATGCCTTCAAATGTTCCTATTATTTAGAATTAATTTAAAAATATGGCTAACATATTTTATTCCAAATTTAATCTCTTTTCTAATCCCTGGTGTTTGGGAACACTTTCCAAGGACTTGGGAGATACATAGAGCAGTAGGATTGCAATTAAATGGAATCCTATTCCCAACATTCTTACTTGACATTATACATTGCAATTATTCTAAACAAGGAATCATTATTATTATAAATTAAGTACAAGACTCAAGGCCAATGGCCTTCTTGCACCAACTAATCAATCCATGCCAACTTCAAATGCAACCCGCATAATCATGAAGCTCCAAGAAAAAGATTAAAACCAAGATAACTTATCTGTAGGAACTAGTTTCATAAGATAATCTGTAACATTAATTAAAGTGTCAACTTTCTCAATTAATACCTTCCCACTCTCAACCATTTCTCGTACAAAGTGATACTGAACATCAACATGCTTAGTACGAGCATGATACATAGGATTTTTGGCTAAACACATAGCATTTTGACTATCACCTTCAAGTTTAACTTACTTGAAATTAAAACCAATACCTTTCCCAAGTCTCTGTATCCAAACTGCCTCTTTGGAGGCACGTGAAATTGTTGGAATTGACTGATTCAATCCACAACTACCATGAAATACCTGCAAGCAATTAACCTATCACACTATGAAGAAATAAGCAAGATATTATTACTCAACAACTTAGATATGATAAAACATAAAATATACATTATGTGAACAACTGTCGCATTGAATATGTTGCCGTAGAGAATTAAAAATAATTACAATGAATCAATCCTTATGAAAAGGATGAAATCTAACCTTAGATTAGGGTTAGATTAGAACATGAAAAGTGTCCTCATAGGAATGAATGAGACAACACGTTCTAATATTAGAAGCTTTAATCATGCAAAATGCAACTAATTAATAAAAGCAAATAATGAAATAAAAACACTCCTAAGTTTAGCTTAAGTGTAATAAAGTATAAAGTGACCCAATTAATTAATGATTAATTCATTAATTAGGTGATGACTTTATTACTCTAACACCCCCTCTTAATATGAACTAGGGAGAAACTAAAATATGATAAAGAAATACATGAAAGGATGCATGAATGGGTCCCACCCTAACGGCTGATGAGGAACCCATGTACAACAAGCTAATATCTCGTAAGAGAGGAGAAAGGGAGAAAACCTCATGGGAATAAAACTCCCCTCCTAAAAAGAAAGAAAAGAAAAGAATGTAATGCACTAATGAGAGTGAGAGAAGAATAGAAGGTGAGTTACATGATACCCCCCAAAGACAACTTCTATCTCATCAATACATATACAAGAATATCCATAGGAGAAAGAGTAGGAGACAAGAAGGTCCCCCCACAATGAATAAACTCTTGTCACAATGGTGTAAGCTCGATGTAGGATGTAGAAAATGATCCATGAATGAAAAACATTGTTCCTCCCCTTGGGAAGAAACAAATCCAAAGGATGATGTTGAAGAACCTCGATGTAGAGTGAAGGACCAAGAAGCTTGAAGATGGATGTCCTGAAAGGATGCTGTCGAATATCTATATCTGAACCAAGAAAAATAATGCCAAGACCAAACAAATCTGAAGACTCCTGATATGCAACCTCTGAAGACACGGATAATGGTGGGAAATGACTGGTATGAATAACTGCAATGTGTGACTCACCAAATAGTTGTGCAATATCTGGCAAGTAGTCATCGAACAATACAGAGAATGGATGACCAATTTCCTGCTCAATAGGTATGATCTTTGAATAAGTAGGAGGAGGAGAAAGAAGCTCTGAAGGAGTCTCAAGAACTGTGGTGGATGAATGCACACACAAGTTCAAGTGACCAGACTTCTTCTCCATATCACTCTCGATGGTGGAGAGTGAATATCAAGTATAGGTAATGGTGGATCCTTGGATGCAAAATGAGAAAAAGGAATAAAGCCTAGAAGCATGATCAACAATTCCAACTGCCACAATTTTCTTAGTGTGCAAATACCTGATGAGAACTGAGTCAGGAGAAAAGTCCACTGTCTTCCCTGATCCACTATGAGTAATCTGATAGATAGAGAGGAGGTTGGTTGAAAAAGATGGAACAGATAGTACCTCCTGAAAGATACCATCATCAATGGAAATTTTACCCTTCCCAATAACACTGACATATGTGTTGTTACCCAATAAAATGTGTGGTGTGGTGCTTGCACCAAATGTAGAAAACATATCCTATGAAGATGCCATATGATGGGAAGCTCCTGAATCAAGCAACCATTTTTTCTGACTGAAGACCTACAAATGCATGTAAGGTATGGCCTTTCATCTTATTGAATCCATTAGCAATACCTGTTGTACCTATATGTGTAGATGATGATGGTGATGGTGATGCAAAAGAAGGTGATGGACCGTGAGACATAGAAGATGGAAACTTTATATGGTTCTGCTGTAGAAGATGTGTCAAAGATCAATCTGCTTCGCATAACAACGATGCTCATCATGTCCCTGTTTCTGACAATAAGCAGAAGTCGGTCTCTCCTTCCTAGATGATCCCCCTTTGGAAGAGGGTGAGTACTCATAAGATGCATGTGAAGATGATTCTTTTGCTTGCCCATGTTTGGAGTTGTGGATTGAATCAGTCAATTCCAACATGGTATCAGAGCACTTGCAAGCAATTAACCTATCACACTATGAAGAAATAAGCAAGATATTATTGCTCAACAACTCAGATATGATAAAACATCAAATATACATTATGTGAACAACTGCCGCATTGAATATGCTACTGTAGAGAATTAAAAATAATTACAATGAATCAATCCTTATGAAAAGGATGAAAGATAACCCTAGATTAGGGTTAGATTAGAACATGACAAGTGTCCTCATAGGAATGAATGAGACAACATGTTCTAATATTATAAGCTTTAATCATGCAAAATGCAACTAATTAATAAAAGTAAATAATGAAATAAAGCACTCCTAAGTTTAGCTTAAGTGTAATAAAGCATAAAGTGACCCAATTAATTAATGATTAATTAATTAATTAGGTGATGACTTTATTACTCCAACAAAAATCTTCGAGTGTGTTGAACTCATGTCCAACCAAGGTGTAGGCTTCTCGATCTTTACTGTTGAAAAAATATTTTCTTACAAGTAACCATTCCAACATATATCTCTTGCCATAAGAGAACTCAAGCCTCACCTATTTCTCCAAGTATCCATGAGGACCTGTAACCAACTAATCCATGCCAAACTCCAAATGCAACATGTCACTATCATGAAGTAATCAAGCAAATGATTAATGTACCCAATACTTAAGAGAACTACACAAGATCAATGTCAAAGCTCCAATCGTGAATCAAGAACATAAACATGACAACATGATCTAACCATCTCCTACTAGGAGATCACATGCACCATAACATATATACATCTTGGTCTCAAGAGAACAAGTACCATGCCAAAATATAAATGCATATCAAGAGTAAACCATGACATAATATCAACCACTCTAAACCAAGAAAAAACCATATCCCCAATCACATGAAGATAACCTTACCAATTATGCATCAACGTCATTGCCAACAACTCCCACTGAACCATGGTACGAGCTACACATGGCATCATGAATACCATCCTCCTCATGAAGATCACTCTTTAACATCAAGCAAAGAGTCATCACTAACATTTTTACATGAAATGATCAAAGCATTATTACTGTCATTCGAGGATTCCTCTGTAGAAGAATCATAACTCTTTTTCTTGTTCTTACAATCCTTCTTCACATGTTCTAGTTTACCACAGTTCCAACACTTTACCTTACTCTGTCCTTCAGACTTACCCTTCCCTTCCTTGTCTTCCTTAGGTTCCTTTTTCTCAGGCCTACCTTTTACAAACAAGGCATCTTGGATTTCTGTTTTAGACTTCATCCTCATCTCCTTTGATAGGAAGTAGGAATTATATTGTCCATCTTCGGATCTGGACCACTACCACTGATATCAACAATTAGATTTTCCCAAGATTCTGGTAAATAACAAAGTAACAAAATGCATTTATCTTCATCTTCTAGCTTTACATCTATAGATGCTAACTGACTTAGAATCAAATTAAAAGCATTCAAATGATTTGCAATAGAATCACCATCTTTCATCTTTAAAGAATACAACTATCTTTTTAGATACAAATTATTAGTAAGACTTTTAGTTTCATAAATATCACCTATTCTCTTCCACAATTTATATACAATAGTTTCTTCTGAAACATTCAAGAGAACAACATCAGAAAGACATAATCTTATGGTCCCTCCCGACTTCTTATCAAGCTTAGCCCAATCCTCATCTGACATCGTTGTAGGTGACTTTGTCTCATTACCAACAGCTAACCACTGATCTCTCTCTTCAAGGAGATCCTCCATTTTTAGTTTCCACATCTAATAATTATATCTACTGAATCTTTCAATATCTAAACAAGAATTAAAACTCATTGTAACAAACTTATTTTCCAAAATCAGCAATAAAACAATAGTAAAAACTCCCACTACAACCAAAAAACCTTCAAACTTTTAAGAGAAAGGCGTCCCAAACTCTACCCAACCATTTGCTCTGATACCAAATGTTGAAAATGGAGGTGATTATTTAGCTTTAAAACTTGTAAAACTATTATACTATAGATCTAATTAAGTGTTCTTTGTTACAATTTATTTGTGGATGATTATTTGTTTAGATTCATTTTACCATTTGTAGAATGAAGACAAAAGGTTGTAGAAGAATAAGACCAGAAGATTAGAAGTTACACAACATATACTGTGGAGAAACCCTTTCAGAAAAAACCTCCACCAAGAATCAATGTATTATTTAATATCAAAATAAGATTACAATAATTCTAATCCTTGCTTGAGATGCTTCTTTTTCCTTCAAAAAATCTTCTTCACAACCTGTAATAAAATCTGATCAACTATTTTCAACTTGCTACAATAAATAGACAATAATGAGCCTTGTAAACTCTAAAGAGTTTACAATTACAAAGCACAATGCTTATCTCACAAAATCCACACCTATTCTTTGCAAGTAGAGTTCTACAGTGAAGAACAATGTCAAAACAATTCCTTCATCCATTTGGGCGTCCCAAACTGAAGTCATAACTCAACGTTGATTCCAAAGATATCTTCTAAGCTTATCCTCAAAGTTGGCACCCAAGAATGGGCCCACTTAACTCAACCTTATAAAATATCTTATCATGCAAAAGTGTTAACTCCAAGATACCAACTTGGGTGCCCAAGGTGGGTCCAAGTCAATCTCTATTAACTGAAACATATCTCTCCATCAATTCATGCAAATAGGATGCATGATTGATCATCCCCACTTAAGTGAATGTATCACTTGTTATCTGTCATGCAACTCAATTCATTAGTCATGAATTCCAAGTCAACTAAAGTAAACTCGAATTCAACTAAAACTAACTACATGCAACTGAAGCTAACCAAACCATAACTGAACCAAACTGAACTGAACTGAACTGAACTGAACTAAACTGGACTGAACTGAACTGAACTGAACTGAACTGAACTGAACTGAACTGAACTAAACTGAACTGAACTTCATGCATGTAAACATCAATCCCTAACTTCTAGGATCTTTACATGCATTACTGAAGTGTTATCTTTTTCTCCAAACAGTTAACTTAACTCAAGGTGGGTTCCACCTTCCATGTGGGCGCCTCATGTGCTCCTATTATTTAGGAACTCATCTTGGACACCCTCACATGTTCCTATTATTTATAATTAATTACAAATTTCAATTAACATGTTTATTTCATTCAAATTTAATCTCTTTCTAATCCTAGTGTTGGGGAACACTTTCCAAGGACTTAGGAGATACATGAAATAAATGTTTAGGATTGCAATTAAATGGCATCCTATTCCCAACAGTATCACATGGTACATCCATGGTCCCTGTTCTTGAATCACATATGGTACCTAATCCATCATATCAACATCCATTACACATCCACATTAGCTTGGAGATATTTGAGCATCCCTCTACGACATAATTGGAATCATATCAGTCTTTGGATCATGTGTGACATTCAAAGAAATTGATCTTACTTCTTGCATATTCCTATCCAAAAGGGTCATTTTGCATACATTTGTGGTGTTGTTTCTTCTCAAGGGTAGAAATTTTGTTCAACGATCATGGATCTTCAACATCTAGTTTCAAAAATATACCAACACTATAGGCATCATTTTGAGGGGAGGTTGTATGGTTTCTCTTCAACTATCAGTTTTGGGAGGAAGCATTTCCTCACATGGAGTTCATTACTTCACACTTTCTAGGGGGTCACATGACCTTCTCTATTTTATCTCCTATGGGGGGGATCCATTGTACTTTGTGCTAGAAGTAGTCCTTGGGGGGTCATCATGAGTCTTGCTTCTATCTTCTTCATTTGTACATTTCAATTCATTGTATCATTTCTCTTTTGGAGAGGGG
>VDFB02364765.1:0-18151 GCA_007258455.2 Sequoia sempervirens
AAGAATGTGAATACTCAAGAGAAACTTCCAAAGATGAATGATCAAAAAGGAGAGAAACCCCCTCAAACAAGTCCTCCAAATCTACTGAAGAAGTATGACAAACCAATTTTGATATACTTGTCATGAAACCATCTTGCAAGTGCAAATTTGGAAAACCAAAAGTGTCTTGCTCATATGAAGTCTTTCTCAAATTTAAATAAGCAAGAGAAGATGCAACCTCATGGCATGGCTAATGAATAGTGAGGTTTAACCATCCACCAAAACCTTCATGTGAATTACTACCCACACTAGAGCTAGAAGAGTGATCCCTTGAACATTCACCATCAAGAACAAAATGAGAAAATTAATAGATATTTTCCTGACAATTGGCCCTAACCATTGCAACAATTTGTTTGGTATTCAAATCTCGAATGAAGATTGAATCTAGAGTGAACTCAATTGATTTACCAGTTTGTGCTATCTAATATATTAAAAGAAGATTGTGCTTGATATCAAGAATATAAAGCACATTATTAAAGCTACCATGTGGCACATCAATAGTCCCTTTACCAAATACATCAAAATAAACATAATTATCCATCAAGATCCTCATGAGTGAAGTATCCTTCAAAGATGAAAACCTATCAAGGTGGTGTGATATATGATAGGAGGCTCCAAAGTCAATAATCCAATTTTTAGACTCCTTAACATGTGTTACAACAAGAGAATGTCCTTTCATTGTAGAATCATTGATCATATCAATCCCAGTGGCAATACTTGCAATCCCAGTGTGTGTAGTATATTTTTATTGAGAAGAAGAAGATGATGAACTTTTAGACTTAGCAGGCAAAGAAATGTTATGTTCCTTTAAGATTTTCCTCATTTCATCTAACTCTTTCTTGTAACAAGTTTTTTCACCATGCCCTAGTTTTTAACAATAACCGCATTTATTCTTCTCCTTCTTAGGTTTTTCCTCTGATACCATGTAAGAGCTGAAGATTAGCTCAACACCCAAGACCACCTGCAAAAGCAATGAAAACCTTCTACAAGATAATATGAAAGAATATGAGCTTGCTTGATATTAAGACCTATCAAAATGATGATGAGGTATGAAGGATATTACATATGTGTAAAATGACCTTCCTTATACAGGCAAGGTTGAGGAATAGGATTGTGGTATGCCCTTAATATTATTGTACATCGGGTTATGAATAGTCGGCATGTGGCTATCTTAACTCTCTATTAAGTCATATTATCATTAGTATATTGTTATTTAGTTTTTTAGGTCGGCCTAAGTCTTATATAGGTGTGTCTAAGTCGGCCTAGGTGATATCCTTGGCATAAATAGGTATATATAGGAGGTTGTGAGTCTTATTTCATCATCAAGTTGTGAAGTGTGTTCTCATTAGAGATATTTGGAGGTTTTCCCCCTCGAAGTGGCTTGTTATTCTCGGTTATTATCAAGTATTTGCAACATATTTCTTATCATATTCTTCTATTGTGCAAGTTATTTCATAACAAATTGGTATCGAGCATGATCTTGGCACCATAGAGGCAGGTTTTCTCAATTTTTAGAGGCGATTTTGGGAAGAGCATATCTTTCCAAATTTTGGAGAATTTTTTTCTGATTTTTAAAGGGGTTTTTGAAGAACATATTGAAGAAGCTACAGTCCATATTTTAGAAGAATTGGAGCCAAGAATTAAGCGGGTATTAAATTAGGGTTTCTACACTATTTTTTGGAATCTACATATCTCGCACATCTTGTTGAATTGGAGTCTAATTTTATTGAGTTTTGAAGAAATAATAAAAGGGAAGTTATAGTAAAATTTGAAATTTAAATTTCATTTTGTGTGATTTATTTCAACATTAGTGGTTTCCATCATGTCGGGCACGGAACAAGGGGTAAAGAATGTCACTCAGGAAGACTCACGATAAGGATGGTGAAACAATCAAGGATATTACTCCTAATGAGGAAATGAATAAGGTCAAGGAAGACATTTACTCAATTAAGATGAATATGTGTGACCTAAGAGGAGATATATCAGACATACAAAACATGTTAAGCACCTACATGGCTGAACCAAGAAAGGAGTTCTCAAGCGCCCAAGGTGAAAATTCTAGGTCAGCTACCATGGACACAAGCTTTAGTACTCCTATGGGATCTAGGAATTTATTTCCAAAGGTGGATATGCACAAGTTTGATGGTAAGGATCCTCTCACATGGATAAACCAAATGGAGAATTTTTTGAAGTACACCAAATCCCAAATGGACAAAAGGTCATGATGGCTTCCTTATATCTAGAACCATATCAATTCATTTGGTATCGTTGGCTTTGCACTCATCAAAGTAAAAGGGGCTCACCATCTCATGGTCAATTTTTCTGAGGAGGAACTCGAAGCACAATATAGCAATGGCGTCTGAGACAACTTCTTCAGCCAACTAGCTAAACTTCAACAAAGCGAGGATCGAGTTAAAGTTATATTGACAATTCCAAAATCTATCCTTAAGGGTGGATACAATTCTGGGAGGAAAACTTGAATGACTTATTCTTGGGTGGTCTCAAGGATAACATTTAACATGAGGTACGCATGTTTAGCCCTAGCTCCATAAATGAGTTTTTTATCTTAGCACCTACGGTAGAGGAGAAGTATTTGATTCCTAAGAAGCAAAGGGCTAATGTGACAAGAGAGAAAGGATATTCAACACAACCTACTAAGTTGACTCCACAAAAAATTGAGGAGAAAAGAGCAAAAGGCTTGTGTTTCAATTGTGATAGCAAATACAGTCGAGGACATAAATGTAGTGAAAAGAAATTGTTTTATATTGAAGGTCCCAATGAGGAAGAAGAGGAGGAACCCATACTAGAAGATGAAAGAGAGTCAAATGAGGAATCACATGATTCTCAACCAATCATTTCTTGTCATGCACTCTCGGGTTTCAGCGCTCCACAAACTCTCAAGGTGGTGGGGTTCCTAAAGAAGCAGAAGGTAACAGTGTTGATCAACTCGGGTAGTACTCATAATTTCATTAACAAAAGTTAGCTACTGGAGTCTAAATTGTTTCATATATCCCGACTCGAGTTTCAAGAAGTATTGATTAGAGGATCATGGTGAGATGCAGGTTAGTTGTTGGGAAGTGTCATAGCATTAAATTATCCATGGGAGATTATCAACTTGATACCCCAATGTATGCGATATCCATGGAGTGCTGTGAATATTATTTTGGGAATTACAATGGCTTACTACATTAGGAACAATTGAGATGAACTTCCAAGAACTCTTCATGAGATTTCAATCGAAAAGGAAGGCTAGTAGAACTAAGGGTTGAAGGAAAAATCTCCCACACAAATGGTAGCTCTCATCAAATGCAAAATTTTCTTAAGAGAAGTGGATGGTTGTGGCCCAACTATGTTCATTAGAATCTCTCAATCTAATACTCCTACTCATCGAGTGCAAGCTATAATTGATCGTCCTTAGTTGTTCTTGGAGATATGCCTAAAGGACTTCCTCCTAAGAGGGATCATGATCATGTGCCATCTGATTAGTCGAGGCCAACCACCAAACATCGGGTATACAGTATCCACACATACAAAAGAGTGAGATAGAAAAAGATTGTTGAAGAGATGCTAGAGGCGAGGAATCATTAGGCATAGCCAAAGTGCTTACTCCTCGCCGGTGGTGATGGTACATAAGAAGGATGATACTTGGCGTATGTGTCCAGATTATAGAGTGCTTAACATGTACACCATTAAAGATAAGTTTCCAATTCTAGTCATTGATGATTTGCTAGATGAATTAAATGGAGCTATGTTTTTTACCAAGTTAGATCTTAGATCTGGTTATCACCAAATTCGGATTAAGGAGGAGGATATTTCTAAGACAGCATTTCGGACTCATGAGGGTCATTATGAATTTTTGGTGATGCCATTTAGTCTTACCAATGCACCATCTACATTCCAAAGTTTGATGAATTCCATTTTTAAGAAGTTCTTGAGAAAGTTTGTGTTAGTATTCTTTGATGATATATTAATTTATAGCAAGACTTGGGAAGAACATTTGCAACATGTGGAACAAGCATTACAAATACTTGAAGATCATAAACTCTATGATAAGCCATCCAAGTGTGCTTTTGGTCTTACAGAGGTGGAGTATTTGGGACACATAGTTTCACATGAAGGAGTAAAGGTGGACCCTAACAAAATTAAGGCTATCATGGAATGGCCTATTCCAAAAACCATTAAGAAACTAAGAGGATTCTTGGGATTGACAGGGTACTATAGAAGATTTGTGAAGAATTATGGTAGTATAGCAGCACCTCTCACCCCTCTATTGAAGAAGGATTCTTTTCATTGGAATGAGTCTGCCAATACAGCATTTGAGAGATTGAAGGAGGCTATGTGTTCAACTCCGGTACTTGCCACCTCCCGACTTCACCAAAGAACTCATTGTGGAATGTGATGCTTCTAGAAATGGGATAGGAGTAGTGCTCATGCAAGAAGGTTGACCAATTGCTTTTGAGAGTTTTCAATTAAAGGGTAAGAATCAGCTAAAACCTATTTATGAGAAGGAAATGCTAGTAATCCTCCACGTAGTTAAACAATGGAGGCCTTATCTATTGGGTAGACACTTCAAGGTTAAGACAGATCATGATAGCCTAAAATATTTTTTGGAACAAAGACTGTCTTCTGAAGAGCAACAAAATGGGTCACTAAGATGTTAGTATATGACTTTGAGATTGTATATAAGAAAGGGAAAGAAAATATTATGCAAATGCCTTTGTCGAGGAAGGGATGAGAAAAGATGAAGCCTTATTGGTGTGCCCTTTCCAATGTCTGAAACAAATTGGGTGGAGGAAATAGCCAGTGGAAAATTGATGTTAGACAAGTAATCTCATCGAGCAATTAAAAATTGATCCTAGTAGTTCATATAAGTTTTGTTGGAAGGGAGATACTCTTTGGTATAAAGAGCGTTTGTATCTCTACAAGAATTCCAACCTTAAAATCAAGATTCTCACAGAGTTGCATGAGTCTCCAGTGGGTGGTCATTCAGGATTTTTGAAGACATATCATTGAGTCAAGCAAGATTTCTTTTGGGAGGGGCTAAAGGGTGATGTTCAAAAATTTGTGGCTAAATGTTTGGTGTGTCAAAGGCATAAAGGGGAGACAATTAAGACACCAGGTCTCTTACAACCCTTATCTATTCCTAGCCAGTGTTGGGAAGAGGTATCCATGGACTTCATCACAGGGCTTCCCAAATCTAAAGGTCATAATGTCATCATGGTGGTGGTTGATCGGCTCACTAAGTATGCACATTTCATTGCATTAGCACATCCTTTTACAGCAAGTGCAGTGGCTAAAGCTTTTTTGGAGAATATCCAAAAGCTACATGGTACACCTAAAGTTATTGTTAGTGATCGTGATCCTATCTTCACTAGTCACTTTTGGAAAGATTTATTCTCATGGTTGGGTACTCAATTGGCTCTTAGCTCTTCATACCACCCTCAATCAGATGGGAAAATGGAGGTTGTTAATAAGTGTTTGGAAGGATATCTACGTTGTTTCACTTCAGAGAAATAGTCTCAGTGGGTAGATTGGCTACCACTTGCGGAATGGTGGTATAACACTTCTTTCAATAGCTCATCAAAAATGTCTCCATTTTTGGAAATCATCCTCCTTCCATCACATCATCAATTAAGGTGTCCCAAAGAGTTTAGGCAGTAGAAGACCACTTGCTTCATCAACAACAAGTACTTTCAGGACTCAAGGAGAATTTAGCCATGGCACAAAATCAAATGAAACAGTGCAGACCAACATCGTAGTGAAAGAAGTTTTGAAGTTGGGGATTGGGTCTTCTTGTGATTGCAGCCTTATAAGCAAATCTCACTAAAGCAGCAAAGAAAGAATAATAAGTTGTCTCCAAAGTATTATGGTCCATACCAAATCATGCAGAAGATTGGTAGTGTTGCCTACAAGCTTGAGTTGCCACCAACAACAAAGATACATCCAGTTTTTCATGTTTCCTGTTTGAAGAAGGTAATTGGGCATAATATTCCCACTCAAACAACACTTCTCGAGCTGGATGAAGAAGGAAGAATCATTTTGGAACCAGAGTGCATTCGTCAACACACAAAGAAGCGAGGAATAGAACTATCACTGAGTATCTCATCCAATAGAAGAAGTTACCAGTTGAAGATGCCACATGGGAAGACGAGGAGCCATTCAAAAGTTTCCAAACTTGATTAGCATTGAGGACAATGCTTCTTTGAAGAAGGGGGCATGCTTACTTTAATATTATTGTACATGGTTATGAATAGTGGGCTTGTGGCTATCTTAACTCTCTATTAAGTCATATTATCATTAGTATATTGTTATTTAGTTGTTTAGCTCGGCCTAAGTCTTATATATAGGTGTCTAAGTTGGCCTAGGTGATATCCTTGGCATAAATAGGTATATATAGGAGGTTGTGAGTCTTATTTCATCATCATGTGTCAAGTGTGTTCTCATTAGAGATATTTGGAGGTTTTCCCCCTCGAAGTGGCTTGTTATTCTCAGTTATTATCAAGTATTTGTAGCATATTTCATATCATATTCTTCTATCGTGCAAGTTATTTCATAACAGATTGAACATGATTGTGACATATGTCTTAATCCTATGACATGAGATTACTAACAAACTAACTACCTAGGAAAGGATGCATAAAGCTAGATAAGATAAGTTTTAGAAAATCCAACTAAGACTTCTAGAGAGAATCTTATATCCTAAGTAGACTTAACATGTGAATAGGTCCCCTTATTACCTAGTGAGATAAATTACTAGGTACAAGACTTAATATTCACACCAACAAGAATGAATAGTGTAAAATGTGAGAGTTTCAAGGCTTCAGGGATCAATGGTCAGGGATACCTCATAACCCATTCCACATGTCAAGGATCAGGGATTACAAGTACATCATAACTCATTCCCAAAGTAAGAAAATAAAGATCTTTATATTACCAACTTAAAAATTATATGTGAAGGAAATTATCAAGAGTCATGGATCAGGGATACCAAGTAATTCATCTCATAAGGCATGGAAGTAAATATAGTTCCAAACTTGTGAACTTGATAAAATAACATGGTAAGAAAAGTCAAGGATCATGAGTTGGGGATACTTAATAGCTCATGCCAAAAGTACCACATTAGAGGAATTCCTACATCTTCAACTATGAAGAGTTTATGCAATAAAATATTAGGATTTAGGGATGGGAATACAAAGGAATTAATTCCATAAGGTATGTGGATAAAGGGATGACCAAAAATGTGATTTTGAAAGATACATGGTAAAAAAGGATCAATAATTAGGGATTGAGGATGTGTCATACCTTATAGCACAAGGGATTTGAATAAGAAGATGATCAACACTACAACTCTAAAAGGTAACTTAGTGTAAAGATTCAAAGTGTAAGAATCGAAGGAAAAACATGTTGGTAAGAGAAATTTGAAAAATTTAATAGGGAAAAGGGAAAAGGTGAGGGTCAAGGTAAGGTATTCCATGATGGAAAACTTTAAAACTCTAACATTTAGCACAAGCATTGGAACTTGAATAGAAATACCTCTACACCTAGAATTTTGGTATCTTTACAACTTCCAACACATGGTAGGAACATGAAATATGAAGAGGAAGGACACATACAAAACTAACCAAATGATACCCATACAAATAATTATTAGATTGGTTATATGATGGGAATAATAAAGATAAAATGCATAAGGGTGCACGACTCAAGCACAATTTATACATAGTAAAACTAGGTGCCAACATTGGCTTTATTTGGGGATATGTGTCTCTTGCAAGCATAGCGAGAATCTAGATCTCAAGAGTGGACCACAACAAAGGGTAAAAATGGAGGGAGCTAGTTTTTCAACTAGAAGGTAGTAAAAATCATTGCAAATATTTTTCAAGGCATCTCATCAAATAATATAAAAAATGTGTAGGTTTTCTTATGGATAACTAAGATTCAACTGGATATCCTAAAAATTCCATGTACCTACTTAATTACATACATAGAGCCTAGCTTATTTGTGAAATATGGAGCTATAGTCCTTATTGTTATCTTTATTGAGGTACCATAAAGTGGGTTTATTTGGTGTTCCCCTTTGGATCATAAAACCTAAGACTATGTTTCCCTAATTGGATAAATCCATTCATCTTTTGTGTGCTCAACCTACCATCTCACCAATACATTCAAAACATAAAATAAATCTTCCTTTTATATTATGTTATTTTATTACCTTTTACTTCCATGTATAGATGTGTACAATTGTTGATTCTTTTATGTCAAATGACATTTGGAAAATTAGAAAAGGTTTTCATACAGTTAAATGTAGCCAAAAAGTGAATGAGAAAATATAAGATGGCAATTAAAAAGTTTTGGGCCACATTTAAGTGTTATAATGTAAAAGAGGAAAAAGTAAAAAAAATTATCACCTCTTCCAGCACTAAAGTGAGACATGGGAGGGAAAAAACAAATGAGTTTGTTTTTCCTTTAATTTTCTACACATGTAGCATGAGTTTAGGGTTTTTTTGTTACATTGAAGAGATTGCATCTCCAAAACATGGTGCAAGAATAGCATTTGATGCTTTGAGTTTCTCCATGTTTCATGAGGTTTGTTTTAGAATTTTTAGGAGGCATCTTAGGCATGTTGCAGTTGAAGACGGAGGCTAGACAAATTGCAAAATTGGTTAAATAGCAAGAAGAGAGGTTTCAAGAGTCTATTCATGCCTTATCCACCACATGTTTTGGGTCTATAACACTCCATTTTCTATGTGGTATGCATTATATACCTTACCAAGTATATGTTTTTCCATTTTAAAAGGAATTTTTGTTGAGTCATTAAGCACCTGTTAGATATTGCTAAAGGTTATGAGACTAAAGACAAAAGGCTAGTTCATTATGGTATAGAGGCTTTCATAATATTTTCAATGAAAATAAGTCATTTTTGAATCATAAGTGTTGGTCCTAGAGGATCACAATAGAAGTATGGGTAGTTAATGGCTATAAGTGATAGTGATACAACTAATAGCAAGACTATTTAGTCATCTTACCATTTAATTCCTATATTATGTGATAGGGTCTACTCAAGAAGAGAAAAATCAAAAGGAAATGTAAAGCCTGACAAAGACCTTGTCGATAAGGGACAACATTGAGGAGGCCTATCAAGACACAGTGGGAAGTGTTGCATAGGAGAGATTTTCCAACTATAAGTGAGCAAACAAAGAGGTTTTAACTCTTTGTAACCATCAATTTTTTGTGTCAAAGTCACATAGTGAAAGTTATCAAGGAGTTACTCATAGATTGAGAGTATCTATCACAATATTGTGCATTTTTCACACATACCCCATCAAGATGGGGATCCCCTCTTTCGGTTTCACTTTAGGTTGCTCCCTTTTCCCCTTAAGGGATGGGTTTCAATTTTGATGATTTCACTTTCTTGAGTTTGTGAAGATCATTCAAATTGAAAAGTGAGTAAGGTTTGCAGCAAGGTTCCAAAGGTCTAAGAGTTCGAAGATCATCACTTAGAGAGCCTCATGTTAAAATTACCTCAGCTTTGGGGATTCCTTGCATCCTCGAATTCCCCGATAGAATTGAGTTTACGGATTTCTTACCTTGTTGAAATCTCGACGCCCTATTTATTGCAGATTTCTCACCTCTAAGAAATCCCTTATGGATTGTTTTATCATGTATTTCTTTAGGTGTTGAATTCCCTAGCTACCCTCTCCTTTCATGAATTTCATGGCAACATGAAATCCCTGATGGAGTGCCTTATCATAGATTTTGTGAGGGCTTAAAATCCCTAGTGTTGCAGAGATGTCTTGTCATGGGTTTTAATTGTGTTTTGTAGTGCGTATGGGAGGTAATTAATAGAAAATGTAGGAAGGTTTTAAGCATATTTTCAAGTTCATTTTTTCATTTCTCTATAAATTTTGTCATTGAGAGCCTTTGTATGATAATTTGAGTGATTAGGAGCTAGGGTTTTCATCGATTGAGGTGTGAAATTTCCATTGGGGATTGAAACTCGTCGACTATTCTACACTTTATGTCTTCTCTGTTAGATTTTAAAGGTAAGGTCACAAATTTATTTTGCATTTGATTACATTTTGAAGTTGTGGATAATTTAACATGAGTTAATCATTTATGTTTTTATGTATGCTTCGAAACATTTTACTACATTTCATTGAGACATTATTTTGTATGGGTTTCACTTAAAGCTAGGGCATCAATTTTGAGTAACTAATGGAAAAATTGGGGTTAAGGTTAATTCGTGATAGGGTAAATTATGTTGCAAATACTTAGAACCATATGTATTTTATATAAAATATTGGAAAATACCTACGCTTCAGTACATCTTATGCAAGTTCATAGAGGGTGAGATGGATGAATAGGTTGAAATTAGGGTTTGATTCAGTTGTATTATGCATCCAATCCCCCATATGATCTTATCCTAGAGTAGGATTCGATCTTTGGTTATTCATGGCCTGGGGAATATTGGTTTGTACATGTCTATCTAAAACTCTAGGGTGTCTTGAGCAGTCAAAATGTGTGTCGATGAGCAATGAGGGTGTGAAATGGCCAATGTCAAACTTGGTAGGAATGGTATTTTCATCTTTACTATGGGTGAAAGCTCACATAGTCATGCATTTTTCACATCTTCAAAATCCCCGATGAACTTGCATAGATGAATGCCCTAGCACTTAGTCAAAATTTGAGTCTTAAAGCTTTTTCTCTGAATTCCAATCACCTTGAAATCTCTAGGCTAAAATTTTATCACAGAATTCTCAACTCCCTAAAAAACCCAAGGAGCATAAGTATCGCTAACTTCATGTGCAGTCAAAAAATTTGAAAAAAGTGCACTCATCACGAATTTTATTTCATCATGAATTTCCCAACATAACACACCTATCATTGATTTTGTGCCCCATTGAAAAGCCCGATGACCATGTCTATCAAAAAATGCATGTACCTCTGAAATCTTCGATGAACCACTTACCATGAATTTCATGATTGGCTAAAAAACCCAATGCACCTCACTTTCGTTGAATTCTTATATCCCTAAAATCCTGGAAAACTTTTTTTGTCACAGATTTCTCTTCAAGATGAAATCCCCGAAACTTTATCATCGATAATTTCTTGAGTGCCTAGATTCTCCGAGGAGCTATAGGGGTCATATTTTATGCTTTTAAAGGTTTGAAATTTTTTGACATAGAAATGTTCTTGGATATGAAATGACGAAATTACATGTATAATGATGATCCAAAATGATACTTTTCCAATACACTTCCTTGCATCATGGATTTCTTGTCACTCTAAAATCCCTGATGGGTTCCCTATTGCGGATTTCTTGAGTTGATGAAATTCACAAATTTATGTAGGGGTGAAATCTCTAGATTTCCTGTGGCTCTAAAACTCAATGACTATTTGAGATTACATTTAAGTGTTATGAACTTAATCTCTTAGGCGTGATTATTCATAATATGACTTTATATGTTTCCTATTTGAGCATCTTGATTATGCTAACCCCATTTATCTAATGTTCTAAATCTTTTGGCATTTCAATTGATTATGTTGTTTTGGCTAGTAGATGCAGCAAAAATCCAGCAAGGCTAAGATAGGGAAAGGAAATAAAACATTGTTGGTAGCTAGTTAGTGCTCCCCTCAAGATTCGTGACATGGACTAATCACCTCCTGTGGATCCGTTAACTCTAGAAATTATATCGGGCATTAATAGGTCAACCTTTAGGTGCAACAGCAACTGTGGGGCCAACAATTGGTATTAGAGTCAAAGTTTTCAAGTTTGAATCCCCTTGGCTTGCACTAAGGGGGAGATTGTTAGTAGCTAGTCAATGCTCCCCTCGAGATTCATGACATGTACTAACCACCTCCTATGGATCTATTAACTCTAGCAGTTGTATCGAGCATTAGTAGGTTTACCTTTTGGTGCACTGGCAACTGTCGGGCCAACAAACATTAGTACCTAAAAAAGAGGAGCTTTCAAGAGTAGAAAAGATGAAGTATGACTTCAAGGGAGTGCTCCCAAAATCAAATATTATATCATAGTGGGGAGATGTTGGGGATACCAACCTTAGACATATCGATATGGAGGATTTCAAGAAAAGAATGTATTGCCCGGTTCCATCTGAGCTACCAAAGAGGTTGGTTAAAATTGGACTAGCACAGGCTGCAAATTTCCCTCCTGTTTAGTGCCCTAAATTGATAGTAGAGTACTCAAAGCACTATGACTCGAATAGAAGAATGATTATTGGCCCCCAAGGGAGAATTTTGGCCAACATCACCGAGGAGTCTTTGGCTGAGGCTTTCAAGATTCCTACACACCAAAAAAAATTCAAATTCAAAATTGACACAGTTAAAAAGTTTTACACTTATAATCCTAAGAAGGCTCTTGAGATCATGAATGCCACTTGGATTGATAAGCCTAGGTAGCACTTCTCTAAATTACCAAAATTTTTGCACTGGAGTGACTTCAAGGAGGAATATAATGATATGATTACTCTCTTGAGTAGAATAATGGGGCTGTAGAAAGCATCAATCTTCAAGGATTGGATGTTCTACGTGATTGCAGAAATTGTGAAAGGAACTAATTACCATTGGGCTAGCCTAATAAGTGATAATTTGGAAAATTAGTTAAGAGATGTGTAATATAAAAAAGTTCACAATGACTTCTCATGTAGTTTACATGCTAGCCATAAATTTCAAGTATAGAGGGCTAAGCTACAAAGGCACAATTGGAGAGGCTAAATTTTATGAATTTTACACATAGTTACATCTATCTAGCACCTCCCACTACTGAAGATTCAATGATGCATTTACCATGCACATCACCAAGACATTATAGGAGTCTCTTCCTGTCAGGATATCTTTAGAAGCAATGGAGTTGATCAAAAAGTATGGGTATTGGTTTTTACAGTTTCCCAAATTCATACACATCAGAGTGCATGGGTGCCCACTTAAACCTTACAGATTGCCTCGGTACCCAATGAATAAACTAATTCTACTAGAGGTGACAAGGTAAATAGCTGCATTTGATAAAGTATAGAAGAATCTACACAAGCCAAGTATTGGGGGAGAATTCCCTTTAAAGATCATTAGTTGGGAAGCATGTCCTTCCTTTCAAAGTGCACAACACTTTGAGACAAAGATGGAATACTTCCACTTGCCAACACACATGTTTAGAAGATATTTTGATCCATATGGAGTGGCACAAAAGGCTACCACCAAAAATTATAGACATAAGGCCTATATTGAGGACTATTGGGCCAACCATTTGGATGAGCTTGAGGTATTCAAGAGGTGGTTTTCTCGATTGTCACTCAAGATGATAAGATTGTATAGGATCATGGAGGTCCCTAATCAGGTTGAAGATGAGGAGGATGTAATTCAATACCATGATTACATGGAGGTATCAAATAAACCCCTCCCTCCAATTGACTTGGCAAAGGAAGAGATTACAAGCTTAACCCAGGTCACTACCCCTATAATAAAGTATTTTAAACAATGGGTGAGGTATAAAATTTTGGAGCTGGAAGATGATTGGGAAAAATTTACATATGATTTAATAGGTGACCTCGAGTCACAATCCTCATCAAAAGGAGGATCAGATAATCAAGAAGAAAATGTTGCTAAGGGAGAAAAGTCTGAGGAGGAAAAACCTTTAGTCATCAAGAGGACAAAAGGAAAGCAAAAGACTAAGGTTAAATTAGAAGAGACTCAGAGGTAGCATATTCCAAAGAAAAGGAATCCCACCAAAACCATTACTGAAGAGAAATCACATCCAAAGAGGAGAATATTTGTTAGGGGTAAAGGCAAGGGTTCCTCTGCTAATTCACCTCCCAAGAAGCAACCAAATGAGAAAGAAAGCAAGAATATTCTTCAAGACATAGTTGGCAGAGGTACCTAGGAGGAAGCTATTAATGTTGAAAGCTTTGAAGAAAGACCCCAAGTAGTCTACCAAAGAAAAGCTTCTCTGAGGGTGGTAATTCCTTTCCCAAAACTTGATAATATAGAAAAGGTTGTTGTTGATCTTGAAAAGGCTGCTCAAGCGAGATCTTCTGAAGGTGAAAAGGCTACGGAGGAAGAAGTAGAGAATATACCGCTTGAGCCACTACAGGAAGATATGCCTTTTGAGAAGGGGGAGGATGCAGAAGAAAGAGATGCCACATTTGAAGATGTTTTTTAGGATCTAACTTAGAAACTGAAGCTAAAAGGGTGAATTCTCATAATACAAAGCAATTGGCAGAAGGTAATCAGCAACAACAAGATAACAACCAATTGCAAAAGGAGGAGGAAGAAGTTCATGAGGAAGAGGAAAATGTGAATAAAGAAGAGGAATGGCCTCAAAATATAGATGTGAATAAAGAGGACTTTCAAGAAGAAAAAAAATGAACAAGAATTAGATACAAATGTTGAAGTGTCCATAGCCCTAGACTGGCTCAAGGAGAGCCTAAAGCCAAAACCAATAATTGAAGAGGTATCTCCCAATTGGCATGAGTTTTTGATTGGTTTAAATAAGCCCAAGTAAAAGAAGAAGGCTCAGGTAATTTCTCATATCATTAAGGATGATTCAAATAACAGGGTAATGTGGCATCCCTATTGTGGAGAAAAATGAGGAAATTACTCCAGAAGAGTATAATGTGCAAACATTTATTTGGGACCTTCAACGAAGAAGCAAGAAGCTAAGGATCTCAAAAAATCTATGGATGTGATATTGCAAAGGTTGGATAAGGAGGTGAAGGCCAAAGAAAAGCTACATAAACAAGTAGATGAATTGCAAAAGTACATCAAGCATCTAGTGAAACCCCTTCAAACTGAAGTTGGTCCTTCCAATCAGCCTAGTATTCTTTTAAAAGATGCAATAAATTAGTTATAAAAGATGAAATCATCAGCACAGGTAACACAAAATTGGGTGTTTGGGATTTATGAAAAGGGAATTCCCTTTATTTCAAAGATTATACAATTGTATGATAAATCTTCAGTCTACCTAGACAGAGTTCAGAAAATTGTAGTTGAATGCAAGACCATGGATGATAAATCAGTTGTGAGGTTGAATGTGTTGATGGACATCCTGGAAGAAGTGATAATTGAGGAGAAAATTCTTACAGCAGAGAATATCGAAAAGCCCAAAGAATGGGTTGAGGCCTTTAAGTTCAAGAGAGAAGTAATGGATAATGTTTTGGAAGAATGTCCTAAAATGGAGAAAGATATGGAGGAAACTTTTGCAAGGTGTGTCTTGTTCTTGGAAGCCATGATAGTTAAATCCCTCAACGAGGACTTTATGAAGATTGATTTGTTGAAAAAGTGGTGGAAAGAAAGCTTCCCTCATTTTGAAGGTGGAAATGTAATTGAAAATTATCTAGAAGATGTTGTCATGTACATCAACATGATGCACAAATATCAAGATTCAAAATTGGACTGGGATAAACTATTAAAGAAATATGGATTTGAATTGAACTTAGTGACCTTTAGAATTAAATTTATTCTAGTTCTAGATCAGCAAGAATTGAATAGTGTTTTGCATAGGCTCCAAGAGTTTAGTAAAAGGCAACATATGGACAAAGGGGAAGAATAAAGGAAAATCAACAAAAAAATTCATGTCAATCTTCATCACGCCACAAAAGGACAAACTGGGCGACCTTGTAATCAATGCCAGGGGTGTAATACCCCCTCTGCATAATTTCGTCTTGACCATGAAACCATATGTGATTTGGTCTCTCCTTTAGAGATAATTGTTTGATAGCATGTTGTGAATAATATTATAATATAAATAAATAAATATAATAAACTAAAATAAATATTTATTGTTATGGTGGTGCGTAATTGTTGGAAAAAGGAATCATATATATATATATATATATATATATATATATATATCTCGATATTTGTAGTGGTTAAGATAACAATGATGTTGCTAATGAGGTTCTCACAAATTCTACTCAAGTCAGAAGTCTCCCAAGGAGAGAAGAGATCATATTTCCTTAAATCTAGAGGTTTGAAAGTATTTTTCAAAATCTAACCCCTAGAGAACTTGAAGAAGGCTTGGGGGAGAAACATTACATTGCTAAAGGTTTTGGTTTTATAGCTAACAACTATAACCCACCCTTCCTTATTTTTAATAGGAGATTGTGAGCCAAAGATAGGTTGTGTGAAAGATTGACAATTACAATGAGTGTTCAAAGAAAAATTTAGTAAAGAACACATTGTGCATCTCATTTGTCCAATCTAGATATCCATGGTCTCCTTTAAATATTTGGAGAGGTTTACCTCAACATATAATTGTCATTAAAGATGAGTTGAATAAAACCTTTTTGGTTCAATGTAAACCATAAATCCTAAAGAAGTTATTTCCCCTCTATCAAGATAAAAATTTCTAACCATCAACATGCATTATCAAATTTAAGAATGGGAAGAAAAACACCCTAGGGTCTTTCAAGGGATGTAGTTCATGAAACACCTTATAGTCAAACTTTTGGAGTTGTTTGAGTGAGGTTATCATTGTTAATCGTCATTCATCTTTTAACCCCAAATAGCAACAACTATAGAATTATGAAAAGATGAAGACATTTAAAAGAAATGATAAATTTCTACATGTGTGACAACTTAACAAATACTGCAATAAATATATATATAAAAAAAAAAAGAAAAAAAGAAATGGTAGCAAGGCGCATGCATCTCCACTTGGGTGTACCACTCTCCCTATTTTTTGCATGCCATGCACACTAATTATAGAATACACTCCTTGTAACTACTTCATCATGGAGCGAGTGACGTTTTTCTTTGTTAGGGACTCTGCATGCTAAAAAAAAATGCCTCTTCTAATTAATGATGGATTTGCATGTGAAATGAGGGGGGAGAGTTTTCAGGTATTGCAGAGAAATTAGGGAATCGTTATAGTCTATCTTGGCGTGTGAGCACGTTGATAGGGGGGCTCAACTTGTTGTAACAGATGTTCACTTCTTGCATGTCGGTTACAACAGAAGGGGTGGGGCTTTTTGGTGAGGGGGAGAATTCTCCGCTCCTAATCCCTATCATGTCGTTTGGTATTGCTTTCGGGGATTCGGATCCATTCTTCTCTGTATCGTTATATTTTTCTGCCTGGTTTGTCTTCACAAGGTAGAAGGTCAATTCCCTGTTATCAAATACATCAATATCATTTTCTTTTTTTTTAAGATTGCGGATTTTAGAGTAGTGGTCGATATGCATTTGAGCATACTTTCATTCAGTGTGGTGGCATGATGCTATTTCCTTGAGCCGTGGTTACTGTCTGAGGTCGTGGGAATGGTACAAGGGATGAGATAACTTGTTGGGTGTGTGAACCTAGCTGATGCGATTTCGTGAGAATAGGCGCCTGAGATGCTAATTACTGACCCTCTTCCCACTGTCGTTTGGTTCATGTTGGGCATGGAACTTAACAAGTTTTCACCGTATACTTTCCTCTCAAAGATCGCATCTATATTACTTCACTTCCTATCTCTCTTTGCATGAATTTGAAAGCAGAGCCATGGAGTCAGATTCGGCTGATAGAATTCAAATTAATACCAACACTCAGCCCAACATAATAACTCTGAAAACAAGGAGCGAGGTAGACACTCTAGATGATGGATACCACTGGAAGAAATATGGTCATAAACAAATAAAAAAATAGCCATTACCGGAGGCATTATTTCAAATGTAGAGTAAGAGGATGTGGGGTGAAGAAGAAAATCCAACGGTTTGAAGATGATCCTAAGTTCGTTCTGACAACATACGAAGGGAGTCATAACCATCCATCTCATAATATTATCTCCCCTCTTCTACGAAATTCATATGATTTGCGAAGTCAGTTCCTTGTAGCCGAAGCTCCTGCAAATACCTTGGAATAGATAACTCTGTCTATGATTTACTGAGGCGAATAGACAATTGGAGGGAAGGTCTGGTGCTAACAGCCATGTGGAAGGAAATCAAAGAGGTTTGGGTGCACCTGAAGAGTCATCCCATTCACAAGATTCTTTTTACTTTGGCCGAGGTCACGGAAAGAGGGGCGTAAATTTCCAGGTATGCATTGATTCAGGACTTGAAAGTTTTGGGAAGTTGCCTACCCTGCTAGTTTATGTTGATTAGACTCAAATTATTAAACTCTTTT
>VDFB02364766.1:0-29376 GCA_007258455.2 Sequoia sempervirens
TATTCCAAAATTCAACAATGTAGCTCCTCTAACATTACACTTTCCTTATTACAATGGATGACATGGTTGCCACCCAACCTTGTACTGCTCTAACAAAGAGCTTGAAAAACTATGCCTTCCAACTATTTGATGGTGTTTGAATGTTTAAAGAATTGAAACAAAAATCACAAAAAAATTGTGATTATTTGTAGATTGGCGTGGTTGGATTTTTTCCCCTAATAAATTATGTTTTTTCAAAACTCATGGTCAATAATTTTTGACCAATTTTTTCATGATTAATCTTGAAAAATGTTTGAATCAAGTCATGAATGCAATTTTGAGTGATTTTCAATGATTTTTTGGGGTTAGACTGCTCAAAGTTCATAGTAGCTAAAAAAGTCAGGTAGGGGGATTAAAAAGGTGAAACAACTAAGAGTCCTAGTAAATATAGGACTAAATTAACCTAGCTGCCAACTTTCCAACACACTACATATCCTAAGTTTGGGTTGTTGTGCTCTTCAAATGCTATTGGTTCTCCTAAATAAAGTCTCCTAATCCATACAAGACTTGTTGAACCTATTACCAACTCATAATAACCAAAGTATGGGAGTTGGTGGACATTACACTTTATTAGATGAATGAAGGGAAGATTCCTAGTGTAATTAGGATTGCTAAAAAGATTTCTACCAACTTTTTGGAGGAGCCACATTGTAAAAAATCATTGAAAAGCACTCAAAATTGCATTCCTGACTTGTTTCAAACATTTTTCAAGATTAATCATGAAAAAAATGGTCAAACATTGTTGACCATGAGTCTTTAAAAACAAAATTTATTAGGGGAAAAAATCCAACCACGCCAATCTACAAATAATCACAATTTTTTGTGTTTTTTTTCAATTCTTTAAACATTCAAACACCATTAAACAATTGGAAGGAATAGTTTTTCAGGCTCTTTGTTAGAGTGGTACAAGGTTGGGTGGAAGCCATGTCTTGCATGCTCGGCTCTTGCTTTGCAACTTTCTCGCTCAAACTATTTTTTTGAATTTTTGTCCCTGCTTTGATTTCACTGCCTCATGGGTCAGTCAGGAGGGGGCCCAGGAAGGCTCCCCATTCCAAGGTTGTTGTCTCTTTCTCTGGCACTGTGTCTATTATGGTAGCGGCTAGTGTTGTTGTTCCCCATATGAATTCTCCTTCTCGTACCTCTATCCTTTCCCTAGGGGGAAGGATTGGAGATTGGAAAGTCGCCTTTTTCCACTTCTCTGGGGTTAGATTCTTTCTTCTTTGAAGAAGAAACAACATCCTATATGGAAAAATTGGTGGGTACTGGCTCACCAGCTTTGGGTAAAAGGTTTTTGGAGTCCGCTTCTTGTTTTGTGACTAGTTGGGAAGTCGACGTCCCTAAAGCTCTTATGTTGAAGGCTATGGATAGCCTTAAATTGGCGCTGGTTGGAAAATTTTTGGCCTATCATCCCAACATTGAACAGGTTCGTCACTGGACTACCTCAACTTGGAATCTTAAAGGCAGTGTCTCCATTAATGCTATTCCAAGAGGTATCTTCCTTTTCTCTTTTTTGGTTTATGAAGATATATTGAAAGTGTTAATAGGTGGCCCCTGGGCCTTTGATGTTGGCTTTAAGAATTTCCTTTCCCTCTACAAGTGGAAACTAGGGTTTGATCCTACTGCTGCCTAGGGGCTACACCTCCAACTTAGGTTAACCTCCCTGGGTTACCCCTTAAATTCTGGGATATGGGTATCCTGAAAGGGATTTCAAATTCTTTTGGCAGCCTTTTGGCTATAGACAAGATCACCCAAGAGAAGTCTAGACTTGTCTATGCTTGTATTTGTGTAAATGTGGCTATTAATACAGTTATGCCAACCTTTGTTCTCCTTAAGTCTAAATTTGGAAATTGGAATCAACCCCTTGAATATGAAAATGCCCATCATTTATGCCAGCTTTGTAAGAAATTTGGTCACCTCATTGATTCGTGTGAGAAAAGGCCTATTTATGGAAGCTTTGAAATTGAGCATTCTCTTTCTGAGCAGGTGCCTAAGCCCTCCCCTCCTGTCCCTACTGCTTGCCCCCTGATATCTCTTATGCCCATGTGGATGTTGTCCTCCCTACAAAGGATGTCCCTACTTTATGGCTTGGTTGTTGCCCCTGTGGAGCCTCTTGTTGTTTCTAGTGACTTGGCTAGTCTGAACCTCTTGAATGTTGGCCTTGTCGATAGTTTCCCAACCCCAATCTTTTGGAAAGATGAGAATCCTACTATTGAGGTGGAAAAGAATATTGAAAAAATGGATGAAGTTAATGGGGTCCCTCAGTTGGTAGCCAAGTTGTAGTCTAACGAGGGTGTGGTTTCTGTTTCGAAAGGTGGAGCTGAATTGAAAGAAGGTGAATTAGTGTCTTTAGACCCCAATTTTTCTCTAGAGGATATGTCATTTCTATCTCAGAAGGAGGCAGGAAAATTGAGTGACTCCCTAGCCTTGTTGGGTTTCCTCCTCACCCCAATGACAAAGAAGATGAGTATGACTAGTTACAAGCACCTAATAAGTCAAAAAAGAAAAATCAGCCAGATGTAGGAGGGGGAAATAAGGTAGGAAAACCATCCCAAAAGAATTCTAGGAACAAGGATACAGTGAGGGATGTGGTTGCAAGAAAACAAAGAACCTTGGACTCGATCACATGATCAAAGTCCAAAAAGAAGTATCCCTAGCTGCTCCTCTCCAGGCCTATGGTGTTTTTGTCCCTAGTCTATTTCTCCATGAAGTTTCTCTCTTGGAATAACAGGGTCCTTAACAACCCTTACAAACAATTTTTAGTTAGAACCTGTATCTTGGACAATAAAGTGAATTTTTTTCTCCTTCAAGAAACCAAAATGAAGGATACCTTTGATAAGGTGATTTTGAGTATCTGGCTTGGAGGAAACTATTTTTTCAGTGAGTCTAAAGGAGCCTCAAGGGGAATTGTTACTCTTTGGAATCCCTCAAAATTAAAAGGAACTTTGAGCTCTACTGATAGGAACAGTCTAACAGTTTCTCTAGAAGATCTGGCTTCTCAGGAATTCTAGTAGGGATAGGCTGTTGCTTTGGGAGGATCTGAATGATGCTATAAAAAATATAAAGGATGACCATTGGATGTTGGGAGGGGATTTCAATTCCCCCCTTCTTCCTTCAGAAAAGTTTGGGGGGCTAGAAGATTATACTGATAATATGATAGAACTGACTGGTTTCCTAAATTCTGTTGGGCTTATTGATATTCCTTTTCAGGGCTCTAAATTTACTTGGTCTAATAGAAAGAATGGAAATCAATTGATTCAAGTTAAGTTGGATAGATTTATGATCTCTTCCAATTAGAACATTTCTCAATTTCTTTCCCTATTTGCTCTTCCTAGGTCTGGTTCTGATCATAATTCTCTAGTGCTTAAAAGAAATGTTGACCACAACAATGGTCCCCCTTCCCTTTTAGATTTGAAATAATAAGGAGCCTTCACCCAAATTGTGTTGTTTTATTAAAAAAATTGGTGGGAGGAACCTATTTGTGGCACCCCTATGTTATGTTTGGTGGAGAAGTTGAGTAGGATCAAGAAAAGAGTGAAAGGGTGGAATAAAATTACTTTTGGTAACATCTTTGAGATTAAGAAATCACTGGGAAATAGATTAAAGGAAGTTCAAGACAAAGTGGAATCTAGCCCTGTGGATGATGAGATATGCATAAAAGAACGTGACCTAAGATCCCAATGGTTTAAGGTTAATAAAAAGGAGGAAATATTTTGGAAGCAAAAATCTCAGGTTCAATGACTTACTGAAGGGGACTACAACAATAAATTCTTCCACCAATCTACCTTGAAACACAAAAGCAGGAACATGATCAAATCACTCAAGAAAGATGATGGTACCATGGTATCAACCAAGAAAGAAATTGTTGGGGAGGCTGTTAACTTCTTCTCCTCTTACCAGAATGTCCAAGGTAATCCTAATCAGGTAAATGATGACTTCCTTGAGGTGATCCCAAAAGTTATTTCTGAACAAGACTTAAAGATTATGACTAATGTTGTTTCTATGGAAGAAGTTAAAAAGGCCATGTTCTCTTTTGGTGCTTATAAAGCCCTTGGCCCTGACGAGTTTCCTCCTTTTTTTTAGACTTATTGGGATATTCTTAAATCTGACATTTTTAATGCTGCTAGGGATTTCTTTAGGTCAGGAAGACTCCTAAACCAACTAAATGTCACCTTTATTGCTCTTATCCCCAAGAATGATGATGCTTCTTCTCTTAAAGATTTCAAACCTATTAGCCTCTATAATATTGTTTATAAAATCTTCTCTAAGATCCCGATGTACAAACTTAAAGTTGTTTTAGGTAAAATGATTGCTCCCAACCAGAAAGGCTTTGTCCAAGGCAGAAACATTCTTGATGTTGTTATCTCTACCCACGAAATCTTTCACTCTATGGAGATCAGTAAAAACCCTAGGATGGCCTTCAAAATTGATATCTCTAAGGCCTATGATAGAGTCTCTTGGTTGTTTCTCTTTGTTTTCCTTAGAAAATTTGGGTTTGAGGAAATATTCCTAAAGCTGCTTTTTGCCTATGTCACTTCTCCTATGTGCTTAGTTTTGATTAATGGTGTCCCCCAAGGTTATTTCTCTTGTGGCCAAGGCTTGAGGGAAGGTGACCCCCTCTCACCCTATCTTTTCATAATAGTTGTTCAGGTCTTAGGTAGGAATATCCAAAATCTTGTGGACTCTAAATCCCTTAAAGGTGTTAAAGTTGCTTTGTCCCTCCTGCATGACTCCCACCAACAGTTTGTTGATGAAACACTCTTGTTTGGTGAAGCCTCGATGGGAGAAGCCAACCTTTAGAAATCGGTTATTAATGACTATGCTTCTATTTATGGCCAGTATATTAACTATGAAAAAAGAAAGATGTACTTCTTTAATGTCGACCAAGTTGTAAAGGAAAGAGTGGTGAAGATGTTGGGATGTCAGGAAGTTGTTCTACCAGTAGAGTACCTGGGGTTACCCCTGATCTCAAGAAAGTTGGAAAATAACTATTGGAACCACCTAATAGAGAGAGTTCAAAAGAAGTTGGCTAGGTGGAAGGGGAAAATTCTAAGTTTAGCAAGGAAGATCCAACTATTAAAATCCTCCTTATAGAATATCCTAATTTATTATGTTTCTCTTTTCAAATTATTGGCCTTCTTAGGGGAAAAAATAGAGAATATTTAGAGAAGATTTATGTGGTTTGGAACTGAAGAGAAAAACATACCATCTCTAGTAAGTTGGGAAAAAGTGTGCACTCCAAAAAGTGCAGTAGGGCTGGGATAAGGAGAATCAAATTGCTTAACAAAGCCCTAATTGCTAAGGTGGGATGGAATCTTTTGGAAGGGTCAAAGGACTGAGTAAAGATTTTCCAAGCTAAGTACTTGAAGAACAAAAATTATGGTTGCTTCCTCTCTACGACTGACCTGCCTAGTGGGTCTATTCTATGGAACCATCTTATTAAAATTAAAAATGTGCTGAAATTATGGGTTAGAAAGAGGATTGGTAATGGTAAAGACACTGAATTTTGGAAAGACCCTTAGACTGAGGCTTCCCCTCTCTCCTCAACTGATGGATTTAATCCCCTTAAATAAAGCTTGACAAGGATATGTGGCAAAAAGGTGTCAGACTGTGTCAATTGGGAGGTGGAGGAACCTAAATGGAAGGAGTTCAACTTGCTATTAAGAGTGTTAACTTAATAGGCTAGAGATAGATTAACTAGTATCCGATCATGTTAAGGTTACACAATCTCATAAGGGAGGAAAAATGGTTTTCCATTGAAATGGAAGATGAATAGGTGTGGAAAGGGATCTCTTTTGGATGTCTCTCTATTAAACATGCTTATAATGAATTGGTCAAACCTCTCATTGACAATAGAGACTATCATTGGGATAAAGTGTGGATAAAAAACTTGGTGCCAAAAATCAATAGTTTCTGGTGGGCTGCTTCACATGGAAGACTTCTTACTATTGATAACCTGGTTAGGAGAGGGTTTTAGCTTGTTAACCGATGCACCCTTTGCAAGCAGGATGAAGAGTTTATTATGCATCTTTTCTTTCACTGCCAGTTTTCTAGAGAAGTGTGGTCATTCTTCCTCCCTTTGTTGTTCACTGATTGGGTGTTTCCCCATACTATGAAGTCCTTTGTTGAAAGTTGGTCTAATTTCCCTTTATCCCATAAGGTAATTGTGGATCTTTGGAACCAAATTTCCCCCTTCATAACCAGTGGAATATGGAAGGAAAGAAATAATAGGATCTTTAGAGAATTTGAGAAAATCAGCTTTGAGGTCTGTATGAGCATAAAAGTGTAGGTTCAGGAAATTATGGATGTGGGAAGATACAACTTCTCAAAAGTATGGCTAAACTACAAAGAGATGAGAATTAAGAAAATCTAGGGTCTATGGAAAGATCTAACTAATCTTAATTGGACAAATATTTTGGCTAGAAAGTCTAATGTGTGGGTTCCTCCTAAAAGAGAGTGGATTAAGTGTAATTTTGATGGGTGTTCTAAAGGTAACCTAGGTATGGCAGTGGTGGGAGGACTGTTTAGAAACCACTTAGGTGACTGCATTGTGAGTTATGGTGTTAATTTGGGTGTCTTCTTGAACAATAAGGCGGAGGCTATGGCTGCCTGTGGGGGCATAAAGACTTTAAAGGAATATGGCTATAAAAAGGTTATTTTGGAAGGAGATTCAAAGCTAGTTGTGGATATTTTGAACGAAGGTGCGGCCATTCCCTGGGAATTAAAAGATATAATTGATAAATGTTTGTCACTTATGAGATTCTTTACTCATTGTAGGGTGAAACACGTGTATAGAGAAGGGAATATATTTGTTGACTGCACTGCCAATGAGGTGCTAAGGTGTATTGGGTGGACCCGTTGGGTCAATAATCAAATGTCGATGTCATTAAAGGAAAAGGTCCTAAAAGAAAATTTTGAATATGTTTACAACTTGAAAAGATGGTGACCAAGAGAGGCAGAGGAAGTGTGGGCCATCTTGTGATTTAAAGGGCATGAAGTATAATGATGAGGTAAGTGGTACAATGTCGTGCATGATCTCCTATAAAGGAAAAAGTAATAATTATCCCCTTCTCGAGATGGTTAAGAATCACATGGACTTATTCAATTTGATGAATGGTGTCAAATCCAAGTGTGTTGATATGCCTTATGTCAATTCCTCCCACAATTGTGAAGATTTTCCTTATATGAAAAATAAAGTTCCATTTATTAGTTGTAAAACTAATAATGATTTGCAGCCCCGAGAAATGTGTTATTCTCTTTCTCTAAGAGAAATTTCTCAAAAATTACTTCATTTTGTGTTTCTTTCCAAACTGGTTGTGTCTTCTCCAAGTTTGGTAGGAAGTCGAAGTGGAGTGAGGTAATGAAGAAAATTATGTCAAATCTGAAAAGCTTGTAGAGTTCTAAGATGGGTGGGCCGAGGAAGCACACAAAACCTATGAACTGCCAGTTGCTTAAACAAAATGTGGACCTGTTGAGACTTTTTGAAAGAGATGGTATGGTCCCCTTTTTCAAGGCCATGAAGGGATACAATGAAATTCTTACTACAAAGTTTACTAATTCATGGAAGAAGGGGAATGTGATAATTGGGGCGGTCAAATTTGAGGTGACGACGCATTTTATTGTAGAGGTGACTGGTTTGCGAAATTGGGTAATCAAGGTGGAAAAAAAGAGTGGTGTTGACTACCAGTCTTTTGTGGAAAAAAATCTTCATGAAGGTGAGAATCTTACCAGATTCCAAAATGGCTATGCAAGGCTCGAGCTCCTGACTACTTATGCCCTGGTGAGTATGTTTTTCATGTGGTATTTCATGCTTGAAGGAAGATATATGACAGTGCATGTGTATCATTTTCCTTTGTTGAATCATATAAGGCATGGTGAAAGAATCAATTTTTCATTTTATTTACTTTCCTCCCTGTAAATTAACATTGAGAATGGTGTGAACCCTCCCCTGCATCAAGGATTAACTCTTTCCCTTTACAAGCATGCTTTAGTGTTGAACCCTCATGGAAACCCTTTAGCTACTAGACTGGATAATGAGAACCATAATGCTAGTAATGAGAACCACAATGTTGGTGATAACGAGGAACCATTAGAGGAAGCAAACCCTACTGAGGAACCTGACCTTGGTATCCCTCCCATTGTTGTTGTTAGAAACATGCTAACCCCTGCTAAAAGCCCTTCCCTTGCTACCAAAGGCTCTAATCCCTCAACCCCTGTGGGTTTGATGAATCCTACCAAAAGATCCTTTGAGCTTGAGCTTGTTAAAGCGACTTCGGAGAAGCACAAGCATTCCCCTCTTCTCCTAGAACTTCCCAAATCCAAGAAGTTGAAAAAAGAGCCTAAAATTCAGAGTGAAGTCATTATTATAAGTGAAGAAAAGGATGGTATGAAAACTAAGGACTTGAAGGATAGGAAGCAGTATCAGGGTGGTGGTGGCTATAGATTGCATGCCTAGCCAAGGATGCATCCAAGGACAGGAAAGGGAAACAAAAAGTCACTGTCCATGAGGAGGAAGAGTTGGAGGTAGACGAATTTGAAGCCAAGGTTGATGAAGAAAGTGATGGGACAAAATTTGAAGATACTGCTTATGACACGTGGGAATAGGAAACTGAGGAGGAGAATGAAGATAATGAGGAGGAGGAGACTGAAACTGAAGATGTCCAGAAGAATGAAACTCTGACTGCTCATGATTCTAGGAATACTAGCAATGATACTATTTTTGAAGACTCTAGCATTGATTATCTAAAAAGCAGACTAGCCTATATGCAGGTGCAAATGGACGATATGGAAAAATATCTAGTCATGTTGATGAAGGTAATGGATGACCTAATGTGTAGAGCAATGGTTGGTGTTGTGTCTAGGAAAACTAAGATCACTACGAAGTTGAAAAAGTTGGGAAAGATAGATGACCTAAAGGAATTGGATGAGACTGAGGGACCTGACTAGAGAGAATATATCTCTCTAATTGGTGACTACAGGGACTTGTTTGGAAAATACAAGTAATGGATTTTCATCTTTTTTCTATTTATGGTTTCCCTGCTCTTTTTTTTTGTTTCATTTTAATATCCTAGACCGCTATTTTCAAATAGCTTTGTTATGGTTTCAAACATGTTGGTATATGGCGGACCTGATAAATGGTCTTCGTAGTTTAAAGTACTCTAGTAGAAAGATTTTTTTTTTTATTACATATAATGGTTCTATGGTTATTGTTCTATTATTTGGTCTTCATGCCACCCTGGACATGTTTTTTTGTTTTGGGTTGGTGGTGATGTTTCCCACCCTATTTTATTTTTTGAGTTTTGGTTGTAACCATGGGATCAGGCCCCTTTCCCTACTAATCTAATAAAAAACATTACACTTTGCTAGGACTCCTGAACATACTAAGAGACCCTCATTTGTAGAATGTCTCTTAGAAAAAATAAATATTTGAGGTAATCAAGAATTAAATTTTACTTTAATTGATAGTTTAGAGAAATTATAGTTCATTATAATGATTTAGATGTTAATTTAAATTTTCTAATTTATAATAGATAACTTTCTATATAGTGGTCTAATTTATTTACTATTGAGATAATTAATCAAATTTGTGGCTTGATTTGTTATTGTGTAGTCAACTTTGCATCCATCAAGTGGAATGAAGTAGCTAGGTTTTAATGATCCACCATAAATTTAGGATTCACTTGTGACATAAGATCAATTAGACAATTAGGATTTGATACATAGCTATTGAAAATGTACATTATATATAGATCTTGAGATGACATGCCACATTTTGTAAAATATTTTGAGTTAGCATATATACTGCATTTGTATATATGTAGATAATTATTATACACTTTTATTTCTAAAAATCAATGGACAATATAATTTTTTCCTTGTATGCATGTTTTTCAATTTTAAAACTTTAAAGTTTAATGTATAACCACTTTAAAATGGTTGAGTTATGAACAATAACATGCTATAGATTTATTTCTTGCAATCTTCTTTACCATGATGGTATTCATAGTTAGTTATATGATTGTCTTATAATAATATGTGGCCATTTATCTATTAAAATACCCTAATTATTAAGAATTGATAAAAAAGAACCATGATGATAATCATAAGAAGTATACATTTATCATTTCATTTCAATTATTGTTAAGTTATGACATGTTTGTGCAATATTTATTTATGCTAAGTTAGACCAACATGGTATGGTAATGTTAGGGCATTGAGAGATCAATTTTGAATCATAAATGTTATTACCAAAATACTATATCAAATGTTATCAAGAAATTGTTAGTTTGGTGTAGTGTTTGGGTATCAAGTGACCAACTCCATAAATTGTATGTGTCATGGTATAAAATTTATTACACCAACTTGAAGTTATTTTGAAGGAATGTAAGGCTATAAAATGTTGAAAAAATCATCAAGTTGGTGGTGTCAGGGAATCCATTGAGCAATTTAGAAAACCATATTTCATGCTATGAAACTAACTATGCCAACCCATCATCCACACCTACTAGAAGAGTTCTCATTCATCCACTCATGGCTTCTAAACCTTTTAGGATACATTAAATAGATGAATTCTCTTAAAAGACACATGATAGAAAATGTGCCATTTGGAAGTAGCTTTTGAAGGAAGAAAATGTGAAGGAAATATCTATCTGTAAGTACCTACTTAAAGGACAAGCCAAGACCTAATCTTGTGGAAGATCAACTTAGGATGATGGACCAATCCGATAATCAAGTAGTGGATACTAGCATGACCAAATGCATAAAAGAGGACAATCATTTTTTCTTCTCTAGCATCTATTTGGCCAAGGTTGTTGTTTCTTAAAGTTAATCACATGAAAATTAAACAAAACTGACAAAATATTGTTAATCTTAGACTTGATTTGGATGCTTTGTTGCACTATAAAAATCATAAGATTGCCACTAAGCCCAATTATATTATATAGTGAGGCAAAAAACTATTTGATATGATATATAACACTAGTTTCCTTGGTATAGACTATTAGATGCACAACTAAGAGGGGAGGTGAATCATTTGTATACTTTAAAACATCAAAACCCTTATTAACATTCAGATCTACATTAGCCCTTAAACTCTTAACCATTAAACCCTTATCATGCATTAGCAGGATGCAAATATATGAAATAACAATGCAAAAACATCTAAACACATAAGAAAACCATATTTATGTGGAAAACCCAAGAAGGGAAAAACCACAGTGAGGATTAGCTCACTAATATATGAAACAACGAATACAATAAGGCTCACTACCCAGAAAGATAAAGAAAGGATCACTATCGGTGGCTCACTGCCAAAGGACTCACTATCCAAAAGAAAGAAGAATAGAAGAAGGGGTGGCTCACTTCCTAGAAAGATAAAGAAAGGTTCACTATTGATGGCTCACTTCCAAAGGACTCACTATCTATAAGAAAGAGGAATAGAAGAAGGGGTGTCTCACTACCAATTTAAATTTCTAATAATGTATCTCTTATATGTTGAAGGTACAGTTCCACTGAAACACAAACAACTCATCAAATAGACTGAAATATAGACACCTTCTACTCACTGCATCTGGAAGTCATAGGAATTAAGGTTCATACTTAGATCATCACACTTGATCACATTCACATATTTCACATCACACACTCTACTCTTAATCCACACAATAATTCTCCTTGCATTTATATCCTTTGTGACCTAAAACAATATCAATTATGTCGGCCTAAATGAAATGTATACACCTCAATCATGCAACATCAAATAGGTCGGCACCAAACACTTCCACTAAGGAAAGAAGTGAAGGAATACCATGTCACTACTTAGATGAGACCCAAATCTATATTGACACACTTCTCAACACTTCCTCAAGCAACAATTATCCTCTACAATTAGCACTAGCATACCAAGTCGACCAAACCTACACTAACACTAACAAGTGACTCCAAACACACCTCTCCAGGTCCAAAAAAATCTTGCAGACCACAAAAAAATAATCCAAAACATCTCAAAATATTCCACATCATAAAAATATTCACAACAAATACTACAACCACCTGAAACTCAAGAACACCTTCATTATGTGCAACCAAACATACTAGCACATACATCTAACACACCAGACAACTTTGTGGAACAAATAAGAACTTGGAACTTCAAGGGAAGGAAGATACAAATGATATAAGCATGTTCCTAGATCTGTAACACCAAAACCTTCACTGCAGAGAAATGTGGAGCAATCTCATTTCTCCCAAACATCTTGTTTCACCAAACATACATACTTTCAAATATATCTTCCACTATAGTATGATCTAGAACCTAAAAATTTAGATGCAACACCTCTGAATAACTCTAATCATCATATCCAAACCACATGAGCATATCTTCAATCATGAAGAAGTGTGAACCAAAACACTCAACTCTTTTTTATTTAAATTTTCTCAAAAGCACTTGGAAAACAAGTGAACCAACATCATCAGAAACACTTGCAACATGCAACACTTTCCAACTACAATAATCTCCCCAAACATAATTCAAGCTAACAACCTCTACAACTATACTGAAGTAGGACATCAATGACAACACCAACATGTGTTGATGTCAATACCAACAATTCCAGACACATCATCAGTACCAGTAGCATTCCAACACTCTCTTTGTAAAAGGGGTTGACATCAATGAAAACACCCAAGCAACTCAAAAAAAATTCAAGCTTCCAACATCTCCAAACTTCCAACATAGACCATATAGAAGTTGATATCTATAGTAGGTTCAACTCAAAGATAATTTATGTGTTTTTAATAATTCTTTGAATGTGTTGAAGGATATGATGCTATTACATATTTGGCTAAGTTTTTTGAGGCTAAATTTTAGTGAGGATTTAGATGTTATGTTTGATTTTGTAGAACCTTGTCTTATCTATCTCATTTTTCTTGTCAAAAGAGAAGCCACAATATTGACATACAAAATCCACTCTCATAGAGTATAATATAATAAAGAGAATTTGTAAACACAATACAAATACATAGTAATGTCTAAAATGAGAGTTTTCAAGAGTTTAGGGCTATCATAATCCACATAACAATCTATTGCAACATTTGGGACAATAATAACAACCCACAAGATCATCAAATAACATGAATATATGTTAAATATTTTGGTTGGATATAGTTGTACACAAAAAGATATAGCTATGGGATGTCATTGTGTCTGTAAAAATGAGAAAAATAAGGTAAAATTAACTGTTGCAAAGCCATAAAGAGGGTTTTTATAATAGACATAAATAGGACAACCCTAGGGTGGCCATATAAAAATAATAATCTAGGTGTTTTGAGGGATTAAGTAACATAACCTATGTATCCTAATGTTTTCCAAGCATAATAGAATGGTAATAATGAAGAACCGAAGATAAAAAATGAGAAAATGATAGTTGAAACAAAAGTTGCTAAATTGAAAAATTATAAAATTGTCAATAGCTTTGAAAAACTAATTATTCCAACATGTTTGGGTTGGTGGGTGAACAATAGTGGATGTGTTTGTTCATTCACCAGATTAACCAATCATTTTGGGCTAAACTATTCTGGCAAAGTCTCTTATGAGACCTAAGTGCAAAAAACTACCAAACTATGATGGACTAGTTCTCAAAATTTGTGGCACCTATGAATTTTCCTTCTAACACTATAAGTAGATATGGGGTCCCTCCACGTTAACCTCTCTCAATTCTGGTCAAATCTGCATTGTTTGAGCATGCTAACAATGAATGCATTCTTACAAAAAGTGTTAGTTGAGAGAAATACAACTATGGAAAGAAGCTTATTTTTTATTTTGTGCATCCTAGGGAAAAATTGATTATGTCAACACATCTAAGTGGGTCGGTGAATACTATTAGAGGTTTTTTTTCATTCCCTATATCACCCAAATGTTTTGGGCTATATACTATTTCGATAAAATCTCTTATGAGACCTAAGGACAAAAAAATTCCAAACTATGAAAGATTGGTTATGAGATTTTTTGGAACCTATGAATATTTTTTCTAAACCTATGAGTGGATATGGAGTCCCTCCATGTTAACCTCTCTCAGTTTTGGTCAACTCTACATCATTTGAGCATGCCAACAATGAATACATTCTTGCAAAAAGTGTCAATTGAGAGTAGTATAAACATGGCAAGAATCCTATTTTCCAGCATTGTTCCCTACATCATTATCACTTGTATTTATTCTACTTCTCAAGTGACCAAAATTACATAGTTGTAACACACCACATCCTCATTTCTAGGGACATTAGAATGATTCTTATTTGACCATCTTATGCAATCAATTGCCTTATGACCATAGTCATTACAAACATAACAATATCCTTGGAAAGAATGATTATACCTGAATGAGTGATCATGCCAAGGATGTGAAGATCTAAAGACATTTTTCCTTTCTCTATGAATACCTTTAGATTGTCTTCTAGTGTCAATGTTATCCTTTGATGCAGCAATATTGTAACCAAGATCAACCTTCATTCTTGGTGTTTGCTTGGCTGTAAACTTCTTTCCATCTGAAGTAGTAAACACTGTTTCATGTTTAGATTTGTCTGCAGAGCTTTGTCCAACCTCATATCCCACTCCTGTAGGATCTTTAGAATGCTTTTTCCTGCCCAACATCTCATTCAATATATTAGTATTGTTATCAAATTTCTGAAATTTACCAGATTGAGCCTTGAAACTTTCAAGCTCTTTTCTTAAAGCAACTACCTCTTCTTCAAGTTTTAGACAAACAATCCTTTTAATTTCCAAATCAGAACTCACAACATCTGCAATCCTCTTATATTCTTCAATTTTCTGACTTATAATCATATCATCCTTAAGAGTTAGTTCTTTTAACAAGGAATCATTATCTGAATATTTCTTTAAAGAATCAATCTCATTTTCTAGTTTATTACACAACTCATCCTTGTCTTTTAACTTGACTTCCAGACTCTCTTTTTGTTGAAGTTGTCTTGTTAACAACTGGTTTTCTTTTCTAAGCTGCTTAATAGTATCTAAGGCACATAGGAGTTCACCTTCCAAATCAACCTCACTTTCTGGTTCATCATATTCCTATTCAGAGTTGACTTCACCCAAAGATTGATCTACTTTTACACAAGTTTCTTGATCATCTAAATATTCATCAATGATCTCCCTGGACTTCTTTTCTAAATTATAAAGGTTTACACCTTCTTCACTCTCAGATGTTTCACAACTTATTTCAGTATCAAAAGATATCTCCTCTTGTAACTCACTATTCTGATTCATTTCAGTCAACTTGTCCCAAACTTCCTTAGCACTGCTGTAATGAATGACTTTTGTAATGAGTTCATTTGGCAAGTTATTAAGAATAGCATTTATAGCTCTGGTATTGAATTCAAGAGCTTTCATCTCCTCAAGAGAGGAAGGAGATGTTGTAGATGTAGTACAACCCTTTTCTACTACTTCCCACACTTCAGATCCTAAAGAATGTAAGTATGTTTCCATCCTATGTTTCCATATAATAAAGTTTGTTCCTTCGAACTGAGGAGTTCCAGATCTAGGATATTCTACCATTTCAGAGCTACTGTTTATGAATTCTTCCTCTTTAATCCTTATACTAGATTCAGGTTGAGCATGATGAATAGCATTTTGCTGAGAACATCTTTTTCCCTTATTCCTTCTGTTCTTTCCCATATTAACCAAAGTACTCCAAGAAACTAGGAACAATCCTAGGTGGTTTAGACCTATGAGAGGACCCTACGCTTTGATACCAATTGTTGGAGTTATGGGCAAACACTGAGAGGTGGGGTTGAATCAGTGTCAACACTTTTTCAACTTTAACCAAGATTTTCCATTCTGATTTCCTTTTCTTTCAACAATAGAGTAGAGTAATCACTTTTGAAAGCACAAAGATATGACAACATTAACTCAGTCTATTTGACAACTTATGAAAATATGATTTGAGTGAGATATCTTGCATTTACCAAAACATAGCTCAGATTTGATCTCAATATTACTCTAATTAATGCATTCATGAGTTGAATGTAATCATTCATAAACAGAATTGAGAACGGTAATAAACCCAACAGAGAACTGAAACAACAACAACACAGAAAAGTAGAGAGCATACAGAAGAACAAAGAGACAAAACCTTTTGCCGAGTGGAAAACCCTCCTGGGTATAAAAACCACTCCTAAACTGCCTTACTGGCTTAATCTTCAAACCACTATTAACAATGCCTTATAGGCTAATTTTTGAGCACCAACTCGAGGAGCACCAACCCCTCATTTAGAGATACCAATCTCAAGGAGTACCAACCCCTTACTCAGATTTCAGAATTACATTCATAATATCAGAGGATCTCTCTGTTTCCAATTAAGCACATATTTCTCTATTTTCTAATCTATAGAAAACCTTAAGGACAATATCCCATAATTACAATCACCAACCTATTTTGTTTTCAACATAGGTTTATATATATACATTTCAAGTATGTCTGTTATCAAGAAATCTTCAACAAGCATTTTTCACAAGATTCTGAAACTCTCTTGCTATTATTAGAATCTGAAGCTGATTCATAATGAACTATAGATGATGGTAAAAATCAGAGTAACGCCTATCCATAGAGCTTTAACTTCTACGCTGAGTCAGGAGATTTCAAATTGTAACTGAAAGATTTTCATCAAAGCCATGGCTGCCCACTAACAGAAAATCATAACCTCTAAAATCTTAGAGAATATCTTGCCATAGATTCGATACCAACCAAAGATGTCTGCATACAACTATACTTAGAAAAATCCATGTCAGCCACAGTGTATGAGTCTTCAAAAAAATCATTCACAGAGACAACAGTCGCCATGTGTTCTTTGTGATTCGCTAAGACCTTATGCGAGCTGTGTTTCTTTTTCCTTAATTGCTTTTTCTGTGACCCAGTGAAGTCGGGAAGACCTCTCGCAGATCACATTAAGTTTCACCGAAATCCCTTTTGCCTCTTATGTGTCGCTATCACATTCACCAGTTATGCCGAAGGCAATTCAATCGTTAAACATACTTTGGTTCCTTCTATTTCGCTGTGACCCTTCGTTATTGGGCAGACCTTATAGAGAATTCACTTTGTTTTGCCGAAAAGTCCCTAGCTCACAATAGATCGCCAAGACATTAATGTTCTCACACCGACAGAAACCTTTTGTCTTAAGTGCTTCGCTATAACATTATGATATCGGGGAGACCTCCTGTAGAGCACACCATGTCTTTCCGAAAGTCTTTCATCCACTTGTGTGTCACTGTAACATAATGGTTTTCTCGCCAAAGCATCCTTCTATCTGATGAGGGTCACTATAGCATACCTTCATTGGGGAGACCTCTCATAGAATGCTTGAGTCATACCGAAAGCCCACTTGATACACATTGGTTGCCAAGACACATGGTTTTTCTTGCCGACGAGTTCATCCGTCCTATATATGTCATTGTAACTCCAAACTATCGGGGAGACATCTTGTAGATCATTTCAGTCGTACCGAAACACCCTAATTCCCTCCTGTTCACTGAGACTTCTAGAAAGTCATGCCAAAGGAAATTGTCCAACGATGGTCGGTGTGACATTGTGTCTTTGGTGAGACTACATACCGAAAACAACACTCCTACCGATAGACTTCCACATGCATTAGTCAAGGAGACAAATCATTTTTTTATGCTAACAAGGAGCCTTTTGTTTTCCATCGGCGAGACCGAGGTCACTTGCTGAGACCTCATACCGAAAACCTTTAACTCTTACCGATAAGCCTTTTGTGCCAAGTTGGTAAGACACCACGAGATCGCCATGACATTTCAACGGTTATATAACTCTCAATCGATGAGATGTTTCGCACGGTTGGTGAGACAATATGAATCGCTAAGACCTCAGCCCGATCGCCAAACTCATGCCGATATGCTTATCCAAACGTGGGTCGGTAAGACATGACATATTCGATGAAACATTACACCGAAGATGATTTCCTTTGCTGATATGCCCATTCTGAAGTGGGTTGGGGAGACATAATGAAATCGATAAGACCTTATCCCGACAGTATAACATATGCTGATAGAGAACACTTTTTGTCGCCGAAACAAAAGAGAATGTCATGTTGATAGATGCCTGGAGATGGATCCCGATCGCTGTGATACTAAATGTCTTGTCGAGGATCTTCAATGGAGGCCTGCGGTAGACATACCAATTTTTCTAAGACATCTTATCGATGCTGCAACTCTTTCTGATATGAACTTTCTTGTGTCGGTCGCTAAGACACAAAGCGCTCAATGAAACAACATGCCAATAGGGATTACTTACGCCAATGCACCACTTCATGTATTAGTCGGTGAGACCCGACTCATTCAGTAAGACCTCTCAACGGTGAACAAACCTCATGTCGATAGACTTTTCTTCTGTCGCCAAGACCATGATCAATGTCACGCCGAAAGCTGCCTGTATGTAAAATAAAATCGTTATGACATCAGAAATGTTCCGTTAATGAAACACGACATTTCAAAGGATCGGTATCCCCGCCATTCTCACACCGATAAGCTCTTTTGTCAATCGGTGACAAATGCACAAATAAGATACCAGAGATCGCGACGAAGCTCAAATTGATCAAGACTGCTCAAACTGATCAGTACCAAAGATATTAAAATTCTGAATGTAAGCTATCCACTGAATTCCAAGACAAGTAAACCATATAGACAAAACTGTATCAAGATAAAGCATGAGAAACCAATCTGAAACTGTCAACAAGTAGAATCAACTGAAAGGGATTTTGACATCAAGGACAAACCATATGATCACAATTGAGAACCAGACACATCTGTTCATTCCCCATATCAACCAATTGTTTCAGGCTACATTATTCCAACAAAGTCTCTTATGAGACCTAAGTGTAAAAAACTATCAAACTATGATAGATTGGTTCTCAAAATTTGTGGCACCTAATAATGCTTTGTTTGAACCTACAAGTGGATATGGGGTCCCTCCCATTAAAATATCTTGATTCTAGTAAACTCTACATTGTTTGAGCATGCCAAAAATGAATGTATTCTTACAAAAATTATAAGATGAGACTAGTACAAATATGTAGAAAACCTTTTTTTTTTTTGTACATCCAAGGGAAAACTAATCGTACCAACACATTTTGGTGGGTGGGTGAATGTTAGTGGAGGTATTTTTCATTCCCTAGATCACTTGATCGGTCCAGGCTACACTATTCCAACAAAGTATCTTATGAGACCTAAGTGCAAAAACCTACCAAACTATCAATAGATAGGTTCTCAAAATTTGTGGCACCTAGGAATGTGTTTTCTAAACTTGCAATTGGATATGGGGTCCCTCCACATTAACCTCTCTCGATTTTGGTAAAATCTACATCATTTGAACATGCCAACAATGAATGCATTCTTACAAAAAGTGTCAATTGAGGGTAGTGCAAAATGACAAGAAACCTATTGTGTGTACTGTGCATCTTGGGGAAAATCAAAAGTGCCAAATTTTTCGTGTTGGTGGGTGAATTCTAGTGGAAGAACCTTTTCATTCCCTAGATCACTCAATCATTCTAAGCTACACTATTGAAAAATTCTCTTATGAGACCTAAGTGCAAAAAAATACCAAACTATGATAGAATGGTTCTCAAAATTCATGGCATCTAGGAATTTTTCATCTAAATCTACAAGTTGATACGGGGTCCCTCGATGTTAGCCTCTCTCATTTCTATTCAATTCTACATTGTTTGAGCATACCAACAATGAATGCATTCTTGAAAAAAGTGCCAGTCGAGAGTAGCGCTAATATAGAAAGAATCCTATTTTTTGTTTCATGCATCTTGGGGAAAAATTGAATGTGCCAACAAATTTTGGTGGGTGGTTAATGCTAGTGGAGGCATATTTTCATTTCTCCAATCACTTGATCAGTTTGGGATACACTATTTTGACAATATCTCTTATGAAACCTGATGCAGAGAAAGAGTTATTTCAAACACTACATGGACACTTAATTAAAAAGAAAATATGGTTTCCACAACTATCTACACAAGATTCTTTGATCTTTCAATGGTGGCAACGAACAATACCCTGTTCACTATTCGAAAAAAGAATTATTTGTCTAAATACAACCCTCAAAAGGAATCAAAATTCACATTTATTTTGCAACCTTAGGCTCTAAAGTTCTTAAGCATACTCTAAAGGCTTCATTTTAACCATTCTTGGTGGTGATTAACTCCAAAACTAGATATTTCTACAAAACCCTAAAAAAGAGTAGAGTTTTACACAACCAAATGATAGTAAGAACACACTATCTACTATAAGTCACAAAAGAATGAATTATTGGGAAAACATGCATAAGACTCTATATAAAATTTCTACCAAATCTCATAATTTTTCAACAAATGGAAAAAAAGATATGAAATTTTTTCTATTGTTGAAAACCCTAGTTTATGAACAGAGCAACAAGCACTATTATGGTCATAAATTGAGAAAAACTCAATGAAATCACCTTAAACAAATTGAATTTGAACCTTAATACATGCCACTTTCATCCCATGTAAGCACAGACCTGCAAACTGACTGTACAAGTATGTACCAAACTATTCTTTATTGTTTTTTTCAAAAAAATATCATAAAAATTGATAAAAAGGGTATATGATGAAAATATTGCTCCTCCACTTCTTGGAGTGTATATTATCATTCATTCAACATCCAATAACTTACAAAAATTAGTTACACTTGAGCATATATCCATTTCCTTCAATAAACCTAATGTCCATGTCATTAAACTTGGCATTTATGCTCTTTTTGTGCAACCTTTAACCCTATACCACACCTAGGCTAGAAAACATTACAAAAGATTATATATATGGTTTTCTAAGACCATTTTTTTTGTCTTTTCTTGACATACAACTAGAACTCATAGAACAAAATAGTCCTTAAAACATCAACTAGGTCTCTTGGACCTTCAAGAACAACATTCAACTGATGCTCCTGCATCATACTCCCTAGGGAAAAGAAAATTGAGTTCCATCTCAAATGATGGTCTAGTTTTCTTTCTCTTCTTCCAATTGTGCAGCATGCTTATTTATTCCCTGACCTCCTCTTGATCCTCTCCATTCTTGGCTTGATCTGCTCCATGTTTCTTGGTCTTCATGCTTGCTTTTTGGACCTCCTCCTAACGATCTTCTTCTCAACTGCAAGACTCCAAAATTCTATTTCTATTTCATATGCCTCAATATTGTTTTCCACTTCTTCATCCTATTCATTCTCTCTTTGTTCTTCATGAACCTATACAAATATTACCATCAACATGCATTAGATAAGAACCATGAGGTCAATTTTCCTCCTCACTAGCTCCTTGTGCTTGTTTTCTTGTGTCTTCCTTTGTTGTCCTACTTGTATTCATACCTTCATTAGAAATATTTTCCTTCCAATATTGTTATATCTTAAAAACTTGTGCCCAAAAATAATCTTTAAGTATCTCACAATGTACCTCTGTTGCAACTTGTTTCCTTTCTTTCTCATTTAGCAACTCTTTTCTATCCAAAATTTGTTCACATTCACCTTCCAAGACAACTATCCTTTGCTTTCTTCTTTTTTGAACAATCACTTTTATAGGCCACTTCATATTCTTTCTCATTGGCCAATACCAAATATTTCCTTGGTATTATTCCTCAAGACACTGTTGCATTTCAAGCTTAATACCTCTTTTCAACTCTATCATTTCTCTATCAAACTCTGTAACTTGGCTTATCTCGTTGTCTTTCATCTTGTCCTTCCTTTTGAGGCTTTATTTATTATCTTGCTTCTGCATCTTCTTTTCTTCATGATACCTCACCTTAGGCTTCTTTTTTCCCTCTGGCCTAGTCTTTTGGTACCCCAATACTTTCACACACAACCTTATACAAAATCTTGTTAACTTGGACAACTTTCACTACCGGATCTTTTTGGACTTTGATACCAAAAATGATGCAGAGAAAGAGTTATTTCAAACACTATTGACACTTAATGGCAAAGAAAATGTGATTTACACAACTATAGACACAAGGTTCTTTGATCTTTCAATGGTGGAAATGAACAATACCTTGTTTTCTATTCAAAAAAAGACTTATTTTTCTAAACACAACCCTCAAAAGGAATCCAAATTCACATTTATTTTGCAACCTTTGGATCTAAAGTTATTAATCACACTCTAAAGGCTTCATTCTAACCATTCTTAGTGGTGATTAACTCCAAAACCAGATATTTCCACAAAACCCTCAAAAAGAGTAAAGTTTTACGCTACCAAATGATAGTAAGACACACTGTTTGCCATAAGTAACACAAAATAATGAATTATCACTCCACCTTATTGGAAAATGTGCATAATATTCTACAAAAAAATTATACCAAATCTCATAATTTTTCAATGGCTAGAAAAAAAGATATGAATTTTTTTCTATTGCTAAAAACCCTAGTTTCTAAACAAAGCAGTCAACACTATTTTGATCATAACTTAAGAAAAACTCAATGAAATCACCTCAAAAAAATTGAATTTGAACCATAAGACATGAAAATATCATCCCACACAAACACATACCTGCAAATTGACCGTACAAATCCGTACCAAATTGTTCTTTGTTATTTTTTTAGAAACTTGTCATAAAAAATGATAAAAATAGGGTATATGATGAAAATATTGCTCCTCCACTTCTTGGAGTGTATATTATAATTCATTCAACATCCAAGAACTTAAAAAGAAGTATTTACACTCGAGCATAAATCCATTCCATTCAATAACCCTAATGTCCATGTCATTAAACTTGACATTTATGCTCTTTTTGTGCAACTTTTAACCCTATACCACACCTAGGCTAGAAACATTACACAAGATTATATAATGGTTTTCTAAGACCAATTTTTTTTTATATTTTCTTGACATAAAACTAGGACTCAGAAAAAAATAGTCCTTAAAACATCAACTAGGTCTCTTGGACCTTCAAGAACAACATTCAGGTGATGCTCCTGCATCAAACCTAAGTGCAAAAAAAATCAAACTATGATGAGCTAGTTATCAGAATTCGTGGAACCTCGGAATGTTTCATATAAACCTAAAAGTGGATATGGGGTCCATCCACATTACCTCTCTCTATTGTGGTAAACTCTACACCATTTGAGCATTACCAATAATGGATGCATTCTTGCCAAAAGTGTCAATTGAGCAGTGTAAATATGATAAGAAGCTTATTTTTTGTTTCATGTGTCCTATGGAAATTCTAATTGTTAAAAAAAGTCTGGATGGGTGGGTGAATTCTATTTTCATTCCCCAAATCACCTGATTGTTCTAATATCCACTATTTTGATAGTCTCTTATGAGACCTATGTGCAAAAAATATCAAACTATGACAGACTAGTTCTCAAAATTCGTGTCACCTAAAAATGTTTTATTTGAACCTATAGGTGGATATAGGGTCCCTCTATAATGCCTTGTCTAGATTCTAGTGAAATCAACAATATTTGACCATTCCAACAATGAATTCATTTTTGAAAAATGAATCAATTGAGAGTAGTGTAAGCATGTATTTTTTGCATTTTGTGTGCCCTGGGGCCTAACCGACTATGTTACCAAAGGTCATGTTTGCATCTGATCAATCTTAAATATTTCATTATAATCCTTTTTATAAATGTACTAATCTTCCTACATGATATAAAATCATGTTATATAAGGTGAAATGAGAATAGAAATACATGCTCACACTTGCATATAATGATAAATAATAAAAATGAGTGATAAGAAGTGTTATATATAACTATTTGTGTGTTTAAGAATTAGAATATTATTCCATATCATCAAAGTGTAATGGTGAGATAATTCACATAAGGTGAAATATCATGATTAACATGACCCATGTTCATATGTGATTTGTTAGTATAAGCATATTTTCATCATAATCATTTCATTCATCCATTAGATAAATTTAAGGTTCATTTTAAATTTTTTGCTAAGAAAGATCTTTTCCTTATGGGATAATTTCTTGTTGATGTGCTTCATGTTGAATATACTCAAAAATTTGTTATTAATTTACATAGTGTATTAGTGGGTGCTTCTTACAGAGTAAATAATTGTCATAACTTCTTCCAATGGTGTGTCCTCTCACCCTTCCATCATCCTCTTTCAATTCTTCCTCCTCTCATCCTATAAAAACCACTTTCATGGTATCCACCACCCATATCCCTCCAAGTGTGACCCCCCTCTTCCATGTATACCTCTAGTTTCATCATCACCTTTCTATCAATATTTGACTTACCTCACATCCTTCTACATCTACTCGTACATGTGTAGCTAATAATGTTATCTCCTACACCTATGTTCCTCATATAATTCCTCCTCATCCTACAATCATCTTACCTTATAGTGTGGCTCTTCCTAATATTGACATGTCATTACCTCTTATTCCTCACCCTCTATGTACATTTCCTATCATATACCATGTGCATAGCGGGCTCTTACTAAATGGAGGTTTTTTAGAATTTTGTGGTTTTGTTAGACTATGTATTTGGTGGAAAAATATTGGTATATATTTCTATATTTTGATTTGGTGGAGGAACCCAATGATTTACCCCACCATTTACACCATTACCATGGACTAAATTATTATTAATGAAATATTGGATATTATGCTTGAGTGCCATATAAATTTGAGTGCAATGTATTGACTCTATGGAAATTACAAAAATATTTGTGTTAATACTCAAATATTGTATTCACCTATAGTTTATTTAGGTGCACTCTATATTAGCAATACAAATAGAGTATACTAATAGAAATGCTAGCAAGCATAGAACATGACATAGAAATCTAGTTTTTAAATTAATATCCTTAAAATATTCTTTGAAATAAGAGAAGAAATTATCCTTGTCATTTGCAACTCATCAAATACCAAAAAATAGTTTTTTAAGTGAAGGAAACTATTGGACACATAGGTAAACTAAAAGCAATATTTTGAAAGTTTGTTGAGATCAAATCTATGGTTATAAATTTATGATACAAAGGTTATATTTATATTTGTGAGATAAATTATGAAAGATCATGGAAATGAACTAAATAAAAAAATAGACTATTCAATACTTACAAGGCATACATTTCATCTTCCCTTATATTTATATATTGTTAGTGAATCAATTTCTAGCATATTACATAATTTAAATAATTTATTAGGTGGTTATACTTGGGAATGAATATTGTTCATAATATTAACACTCTCATGGGTTTTAATAATGGTGTACCCTCTCACCATCCATCTACCCTTCTTCCTCTTCTAATATTTACTCCTCTCATACTATGGTTATCACTCCTATGGCCTCCACCACCCATGTTCTACCTCCCAGCATGAACTCTCCCTTTTTCATTCCTACATATAGTGTCACTACAACCTTTATATCCACTATTATTCTTATTTCATCTCATAATTTCATATATAAACACACTCTTGTTACTACTAGAACTATCTTATATACATATGGTCTTCATACCATTCCTCCTTATCCTATAAAACATAACCTTATAGTGTAAATTCTCCTTCCACTACCATGCCATTACCTTTATATAACTTGTCCTCTTTACACATTCTCATGTTAATCCTATAGTATTCCTAGCATTACTATATTCCTATACCTTGGATATACTATTGAAGAAATTTAATTGACTTGCACTGTCCCCAAAATTAGACCACTATTTTTTTAAGTAAAATTTGTAGAATAAAGCACACTCCATGATTTCTAATTAAAATTCACCCATATCTAACAAATTAACTTATGTTCATTTTAGGTTTAACTAATTTAGGTTCATTATAGTAATATTATTTGAATAAGACAATGGTAAAGTTTTCAATAGCCATATTTATCCTTCTACACCTCGTCAAACCAAACCAATAGTCCAAACATGTCACCAATAGACATACATATAATATTCATGAACATCCATACCTATGAGTATCCAAATATAATAAACCTAGTTATATATCATTTATACCATCAACATACACATAAAACATCATATCCATCATCTATACAACTAATAATGATCATATCATATTATTTATGTCCACATACAAATGTGCATTCAAATACATCAATACACTCATGAGTAAATTGACTCTAGAGAGAATACACAGCCAAAAAGGTGCCCCTAGGGTATTTTTCTCCTATAACTATCCTCTTAGCCTATCCCTCTTATGGCTATGTATCATTCTCATCTCTACCACCTTGATGTGATCCATGTCCCTATCCTTGTTGAGGTTGTTAGGATTAAGGTATCATCTACCTTGCAAATCCTATGTCATATTGCATATTTCCAACATCATCGAGAAGTGTCACTAGGCACTTAGGGTGTATTGGGAAAATATTTTGTAATATTTATTCTTAGTATTGTTTATATTACATTCATAAGGGGTGATGGGTTCCACTAGTAGCGATAAAGGTGACTTATAGAAATAAATATTTATTATTTCCCCACATGTGGATGCCTAGAATAGGATAATAAAATATAAGAAAAAAGAAAAATGAGTGACTAATAGTATTATCCAAGTGGGTGCTTGGAAAGAGGCAACAAATGCCTCTTGGTATTCCATCATTTATTGCATTTAATATTAATGTTTATCTTCCAAGTTTGAGCACCCAAGTTGGATGGAAAGTATTAGAGCTAAAATCAATATCCTTTCACATTTCAAGGTGGCATCCCAAGGGTTGGGGACATTTGGAATGAAGGGTCATATTTGGGAGCCATGTTTGGGGCTTAAGATGTCTAAACACAAGTCTATAAATTCAACTCTTTGAATGTAGAAACTATGAGCAACAGTTGAATGTAGAGTTTCTTTGCAAGAACAAAGACAGGTTGAGGCATAAAGAATTTGTTCATAGGTGCACAAGTTTTTTCATGGTGGAGGCAAAGAGGAGAATGGAAGTAGTTGTATTGTAATCTCATTTATTTGAAGATAATGCATACTTGACCTCTCTTCTTGGTGGAGTATTTTCTGGAAAGGATTTCTCCATGTAAATCATGTGTTATGTGATGCTCTTGTGTTGCTGATTTGTCCAAATTTTTGCTATCTTATGGTGTTATTATTTCTTTATTGTTGTTATAAGTTTACATAAGATAGTGTTTATAAGAATGTTATGTTGGCTAAATTTTGACATCATAAAGAATATGGATCTAATCATGGTAATTCCATATTAAGGCAACTTAATTTTCAGATTTGCATATAAGTTTTAGATTTTCATTTTGTTGTAGTCCAAGCCTTGTATCTCATCCATTAAAGTCATATTTGGATAGAGATTGAATTTCCTAGTAATTTTTATTAGAGTGTTTATTTCTCATCATTTGGTATTGGAGCTTAAGGTGAATTTGGTTATTGTAGGAAAATTAGATGGAAAACAATTCTCCTAATGTCAATACCTCAAGAAAGAATGCAAAGTACTTTTAAATTTTCAATTACAGTCAAGTTGAGATGCACTAAGAAACAATTACAGAAACAGAGTATTAGACAAACACACATGAACACCAGATATACGTGGGAAAACCCTTACGGGAGAAAAACCCACCACACCAAGAGAAATCACTTTGTATTACAGTAATCGAAATTACATACAATTCCAGACTTATCTTTCTGGTGTCATTATACAGCAGCATTCATCATGAACATTCTTCAAATAGAAAACATCCAAGTTATAGCCTTTACAGATTTTAAATCCTTTACTGATACAGTTTTAATTCTTCACACTTCACTGTTGATCGAACTACTATCCAACCCCCAAGCGTCTGCAACTTCCAACTATATCCATGGTGTTCCCTGACTGTTGAGCTTTCTCACAGAACTGTTGCAACGAACCAACTGCTAATGGTTCACTTTCGGCTTCCTCTATTCGTCCACGAGATTCCACGTATGACAGTTAGACGGTCAACAGAATTCGTAATGCACTGGCATCTCGGTGAGACACTAATAGTGTCTCGCCGATGCCACCTATACTTCATATCGATGTCGCCAAAAGCCTCTATAGTCACCAAGATGTTATATCGAGCTCCAAGATATACACCGAGTCATCACGTAGTCGCCCTGACCTATCGCTTTCGCCAGGAGGTCATAGCGAGACATCAAAGGTTATACCAAAGTCCCCATACCTACCGAGCACCAAGGAGAAGTCGGCAAGACTCACACCTATTGCCAAGAGTTCATACCGATCTCCATATGTTACTCCGATGACCAACTATCACCAAGAGCTACCCTGATAGCCATCGGCTATTGGCAAGACATTCGCCATCGCTAAGAGGTTTCTCCGATAGCTTTAAGTTACCCCGAAGATTCTTCAACATCGGCAAGACTCGTCGAAGTCACTGGGACTTCTTATCGAAACCACCGTGTTCCACCGATGACCATCATTCGCCAAGAGCTACACCGAAGACTTCCAAAAGGTGTTTCTTTCGGTGAGACCTTCAATGTTCGCTGAGACATTTCTCCGACCACTTTGAGTTACTCTGAAGAATGCTTGGATAAGTCCCCATCGGCAAGACTTCCACTGTTCGCTAAGACATCTTCCCAGATCATTAGAGTTACCCCGAAGACTTCAATACATACACTGTCGGCAAAAGATTAACACTTCGCTGAGACTTCTTAGCGAGAACCTTCAGTTATCCTGAAGCCCGTAGTTGCCAAGAGTCTCGCCTGATACACGATTGAATGGCCTTTCGGCCAGAGGTCTCCCGAGTGCTATAAGGTCACAACGAACACACTATGTAATAGCGATAGACTTCTCAGTGTACAAATCGGCAAGACAGTAACAAGGTCACAACGACCTGGTCAGAACTGAATAAAGCAAACCTGCTAGTCGGCCAGACATGGAACCTGTCACACCGACTTGGCACTCATGGAGGTTTCAGCCTGTAATGTTTGAGCCACATATTTCCAACAATCTCCCACTTGCCGAAGATCATACAGGCACCTCCAGAGCATAAATAATACTTACTAGAAATCATGGGCACTAAGGCCCATTGACAATTGGCACACCACCTAAACTTGTCTGTGCTCACTGGCTTCATCAATGCATCTGCAACATTCTCCAGAGTATCAACTTTTTCCAAACTGACCTTTCCATCCTCAACCATATCTCATACAAAGTGGTACTGTACATCAATTTGTTTCATCCTGGCATGGAAAGTTAGATTCTTTGCCAGACAAGTGGCACTCTGACTGTCACATAAGATTGTTATTTCCCCGCATCAAAACCAATATTAAGAACACAAATGTTTCAACCATACAACATTTACAAACATGAGTAGGCGCCATGTATTCAACCTCGTAGTGGACAAA